>JANHAO010018230.1:0-13705 GCA_026873985.1 Saraca asoca
CATACCTCTGACTGATCGGATATAGGTAATGAAGGGATTGTATCATACACTGTGTGCATGGAGATGTACACTAAGATCAGCCACAAACAAGTCATCATCGTTAACTCCTGCTGAAAATTAGGTAGCTATAATGGCTTGCTGGAGTCCGCTTATAGCTTAAAGTTTATACGTGATTAATTTGGTGAAATTGATCAAAAAATTAATTGGATTAATTTTATTTGCCCTCAAATGATTTGAAGGGCATTGTGGACTTTTACTAACATTTCGGGGAGCTTACCGGGTCCCATACAATAAGATTTACACTAGGCTCCCATAAAACCTATAACGCAAGAATTAAACCGGGCTCTTGCTAACCTAGATACAACAATTCTTTTATCTCAATAGACTATGATCAATCTTATAACCTAGAGATATACAAAGAATTCAATACACCTTCAACTAGCTATAATTAACCTTATAACCAAAGAAGATGCAAAGGGAAGATTAATTTCTTCCTTTGTATCTCTAATTTCTATCGACCTAGAACTTGTGAAATTAAGCCAAGAAATAAGGTAACTAATATAATACCAATTAATAGAGATGAATATCTCAATTATCTAGCTGTCAATTCTCTTCAACTTTGATTCAAGATTATCTAAATTATGAGATCTAATGAGATAGATAATAAATCCAATTTGCTCTAATAGCTCTCTGTTTTTCACACTTGAAGAATATGAGAACTGTGTAATTGAATTTGGTTTGAAATAAGGTTAGGGGTATTTATAGTTGCTATAATGAACTTTCAAAAGATAACTAACTTCTTATCCTTGAATCGATTCATGGCAGTTACCAACTAATAAATTAATTTGTAAATCAATTTGTCTATGAATATCATAACTAATGTTCATGACCAAATCGATTCATTAATCGAATCATAGTATTATGAAATCAAGTCATGAATCGATTACCTAATCGATTCAAGACAAAATCCTAACCTTTGATAAGAAGTATTTTTTAAAACTTTGCTCATGAATTGATTACTGAATCGATTCGAGTACAAGTGCTTTAATCGATTAATTCATGAATTGTTTCACCAAGTGTAAAATGGTTTTTATAAAACTTGCACTTGTGAAAGATCATTTGAAAACATTTTTTTGAAAAATATTTGATTTTAGTTTGCTTCAAGTGGTTTCTTTTTACCTCAATGTATCAGTTATAATAAGCTTACTTAAATCAAAATTGAATTAAATTCACTTACAAAAAATCCTAGTAAAAATAAAATAAGTGCTAAAACTATTCGTGGATCTCTTGAATCTCATACACTTTGATCCTGTAAAACAAGTGACAAATACTAAAACATATTGTTAGATACAAAATTGTTTTCAACATCAAAACTAGAGAAATTAAATTAGCAAAGCAATCGCCCTAGCTAGGTTAACAATTTCAAATACTAACAATCTTCTTAGCTAAGCTAATAAGGCTAACAATCTACCCCTTTTTGATAGTAACAAATAATTTTAGATAAGCATGAAACTTAGGATCAAAGTTCAAAAAAATTAAAATCAAATTTTGATAAAATCTTATTTTTTACTATCCCCCTTTCAAAATGACTTTCGTATATATATCATACTTTTCTTTACATCTTATTCATATCTCCTATTATTTATATCTCTCCATTTTTAATTGAAATTAACATCTCCCTTTTCTATTTTTCTTATCTATAATCATCACTTTTGGCACATCAAAAAGCAATAATGCATCATAAAAATTATGTACCAAAAAGTGTAGAATAAAGAAATTAGAATAGAATCATTACTACTATCAGAATACTTCAAATATAATACTAGAATCAATACATACTATTAGAATCAATACAGAGTTTAATAATATATCAATGGAACTTAGTCTCTCATTTACTTGAGTGGCATGTCTTCTGTTGTCAAGTTCCATAGTAACTAGTCTATCATCTATTGACTTAATCCAATTTTCCTATTTGTCTATCAATTGATCCATTAGTCATTCATATGTTTATGTAGTCTTTCTATCACCTCAGTTATTCTTGTTTCTGATTCAATGGACAATCTAGCTACTAAGCTTGTGAATCCTCTAGTTGTTTGAGCGATTTATGACCTTTTCTTAACCTATTTTCCTTGATCATTTTCTTTTAGTCCCATTTTATAAAAATGTGATGTGCTAATCGTAGTAGTTACATTTATTAGTAAAACTTGAATTTCATCAAGAGATTTTATTTTGAATTTAACAAAGATAGAAATAAGGATCATGCCATAAGGGAGGTATCCAATATCTATTCTTTTTGAACAATTAGCCAAATATTTAAGGATAAAGTAGGGCATATTAAAATCAAGTTGATTTTTAATGATCCACATCAAAAAGAGTTCATCTTTCACAATTTGAGTAAAATTTGTGATTCATGGCAAAATCACTCTGCACAAAGCAAAATGTAGTATCCTATCTTGAGGAGATAAGCTAGTAATAAGCAATTTCCCACTTCCATCTTTTAGGGTGGAATAAGGAAAGAGCATTCTAATGACTAATTCCTTATTATATTTAGGAAAAGATGTTGCAGTAAGCTTTGGTTACACATCATTCATGTCAAATTCTTTCGCTAAAAATTCAGAATCAACAACTATATGCTTATGCATCACATAACATGAAAGTTTTCCATCAACATTAGCAAGATTTGCATAGAAGATCTTTACTAATCTAGGATAGGTATTTCCCTTAAATGTCAAGAAGTTTTCTAACTTATATTCAGCTAGAAGTTCTGGTAAATGTGTAGTTTTCTACAATTGATCACTAAAGCATTTGAGGGGTTCTACCTTTCTATTTACCGGTTGTAAAAATATAGCATATTCATTTTGTGAGTTGAAATGTGCTTCCTCTTTTATAGAGGTTAATGGTTGGGTTATTTGCTTTTCCTTTCTTTTTGTTAGTAGCTTGATTCTATTAGACATTTTGAAATTTCTGAAAGATTCTATAAATTTTGGAAAATTTTGTGAAATTTGGAGCGTTAGAGTTTTAGGGTTGATTTTGGAGGCTTTTGATTTTGAGTGTTTTTAGAGAAATTAATTGGTTAGAATTGTTAGATTAGGTGTTTCTAACTTTTCTATGAAAAAATTTTGAGTAAAGAATATATGAGGATTGAGATTTGATTGAGAGAGTTTGAGAGGTTTTTGGGTTTGGCTGAGAGTGTACTGCATAAAATGAATTCAAAATCAATTTAGTATATAAAGGATTATGCTTCAAATTAATTCAAAGAGCAAAAAATTTATGTGTGAATTGATTTGGGTTTGAATTTGTTCTTCATGTTTCATACGGGAATCGATTCTTGAATCGATTCATGTTTAAGTTGTTCTTAGGATTCTTATGGGAATTAATTCATCCTAGTTTATAGAAAATTTTTAGAATTTTTTAAGTCCTCCTGAAATATTGAAAATTGTTGTGAATTGATTTAGGAATCGATTCATAGTGTAAATTTTAAAAAGGTGAATCTATTTAAAAACTAAAAAAAATCCTAGAAAAATTTGAATCAATTACTGAATCGATTTAGGAAGTTTTGAACTTAGTTTTTATATAGTTTTGTTTCAAAAATGTTTTCCTAACCTTTTTACTAGTCAATGAACTTCTCAATTCCATTGAGAACTCAAATCTCTCACATTATGAACTTGCAAAACAAACTTAGCAAAATCTCCAATGCCTAAGTTAGTAATTGCAATGTACAAAAACAAATAAGCATAAAAAAAGTTATCAAAGTTTACTGAAGTTAGGAGATTTGACAATCTTGGACTTTTATGAGTGTAACTACTATTTGAAATCATGAGTTGCTTCCTTGTTCTCCTACACAGACCTATAAAACAAAATTTATACTTGCTTTGGCAGTTCCCAATTGGTTTTGGGTCCAGTTTTGTTAGTAATCATAACAAAATTTGGTTTGGAAATGGATACCTTAAGTAACCAAACTAGCTTTTCATTAGGCTTTAGCTCATAGGTACCATTTCTATATGCATAGTGTTTAATATGGTGTCCTTTGTGATTGCAATAGAAATAAGTAATATGTCTCTGATTTCTTTTTTACTTCTTCTTCCTTTACTATCTATATCCTAAGCCAGTCTTACTATGAAAGTCTTTTTGATCATTCAAAAAATTATTTGAGTTTCATTTTGCTACTTGTAAAGCTTTGTATTGTTTTTGTCAAGCTATCTATCTCAGATTTATATCTTTGACATTGATCACATACTTTATTCTCACTCAATAGTTTTTTCGCTAGGATGTTCAAATCACTATTTTCTTTTTCTAATTGATTGATTTTCTTAACCAGATTTTCTTTTTCTACTTTAGCTTGCTTTAATTCATTTTTGGCTTTCAATAAAGAATCATACAATTCAATGCATACATTATCAATTTCTTCATTACTATCATCATCAGAAGAATTATACTCATGATTAGGATTAAATTCATCTTTAGAGTAAAAGATAGACTCATTACCAGATACCTCATTGTCATCATCCAGTTTGGCCATGAGATAAAGAAAGGCTTCTTCTTCTTTCTATTCATCTTCCAGATCAATTGCTCATCTTCCCAAATAGCTAGATTAACTTTTTTGTAGGATAATTTTCTTTTTCTCTTTTCATTTTGACTAGGCAATCTAGTTTAATGTGTCTAGGTTTTTTTTTTTTTTTGCATTCAAAACAGGTTGGAGTGGTGCTAACACCAAAGTTTCCTTAATCAGTTTTGTTCTGATTCTTCCTTTATGGTACTATTTTTCTCTTTTCTCTACTCCTTTTTTCTTTTAGAATTCTTTAAAACTTTTCGCTTAGCAATGCCATATCTTCTTTTTCATTTGTGTCTTCATCTTTTTTTGATTCTTCTTCATCAAATTTAGCTATCTTTACAGCCTTAAGTGCCAAAATTTTCTTTCTTTTGTCATCACAATTTTTCTTATACCTCTTCAGCTCTAGTTCATGCTTTTCTAGATTCCTATAGAGCTCTTGAATTGTTGGCATCCCTATCTTAAGTGATTCCTTGATGGTAATCACCTTTGGCTACCATTCTTCAGTAAGAGATTTTAGAATTTTGTGCACTAAATCTGTATTTTCAAAGGTTTTTCTAAGCAACATCAAATGGTTACTTATGGCAGTGAATCTTTGAATGAGATCGCTAATTGATTCACCCTTTTCTATCTTGAACATTTCATATTTAGACACTAACACATGTACTTTAGATGCCTTAACCTGACTTGTGCCTACATGTGCTACTTTTAAAGTGTGCCAAATTTGTTTAGCAGTAATACAATTTGAATTTATCTCATATTCATTAAGGGACAGAGAGTTGGAGATGATCCATTTAACCTTAGAGGCAAGGAGGTGTCTCTTCTTCTCCTCTTCAGTCCATGGTCACTTAGATTTGGGTTGTGAAATCCCATTAATTAGTGTTTGTAGTGGATTATATCCATCCTCTACAATTTTTCACATGTCTATATCAGTTGCTTCAATAAAGTCTTTGATTTTCTGTTTCTAATATGTATAGTGATGTCCATTAAAACTAGGGGGTTTATATAAAGAAGGACATTCAGGCAAGCTAGAATCCATTTTCTCTTTGAAAACAAGAGAGTATCAAGAACCATAAGCTCTGATACTAATTGTTGGTCCCAAAAAATATCAAGAATGAAAATGATCTTGCCCTTTTTTATGTTAGTAAAATTTATATACTTTCTATGAAAATAAATTGGATTCTTATTTGATTTATAAAAGTGGAAGTCTTCATAGAAAATTGCCTTTGGATTAGAACTAGGAAGCTAATTGGATAATTAGGATCTTAATTGGAATAATTGATTAGATTAATATAGATTTAAGAATCAATTAGACAATCAAATCAGTTTATATAAGAAAGTAGTAAATAGTTTGTTTAGCAGTTAAACAATTAATTTGACTAGTAGAGTGCAGCAAAAACAACTTATTGTAGAAATAGTAAATTATAGAATATAAATTGTGTAGTAAAGATAAATTGTAGAATTATAAGGAATTGTAAAAAACAATAAAGAACACCATAATTTTTAAAGTGGTTCAACTTTAACTGAAACCCCAGTTAAAGTCTAGATCCACTGGATCAATCCTTAACTGGATGACCTCTTTTATTAACAATAATAGGATTTCAACTAGGCTTTTGAATAGTCAGTTCTTGCAATAAGATTTACACTGGGCTCTTGTAAAACCTATTATACAAGAATTAAACTGGGTTCTTGCTAACCTAGATACAACAATTCTTTTATCTTAATAGTCTATGATCAACTTTTTAACCTAGAGATATACAAAGAATTCAATACACCTTCAACTAGTTATAATCAACCTTATAACCAAAGAAGATGCAAAGAGAAGGTCAACCTCTTCCTTTGTATCTCTAATTTCTATCAACCTAGAAATTGTGAAATTAAACTAAGAAACAAGGTAATAATAAAATACCAATCAATTTAGATGAATATCTCAATTATCTGGTTATGAATTCTCACCTTATAGTAATAGCTTCATCATTATCATATGACTTATTGATCTTTTCTCTTATGAGTTGCATCTCATAATTCTCCATAATCTATTGAATGACCAGCCTCAACTTCCTATTAGGATTAAAAAAAAGAAGAAAGTCAAGGCCATAATCTTAAGTTTATTTGAATTATATTTATAAATAATTAAGTGAATCAAGATGGTTATATGAATGATAAATCAGATATGCATTTCTTATTATAAGATTCCTTTTTGTACAAAAGTAGATATAACAAAAATATTTTTGTTTGTATTTAAAGAAAAGAAAGACACAATTATTAGCATGAGTCATATTCTATCTCTTATATACATTCAAAGGCAATCTAATGATTTTTTCCTTGTTTGCCCATATTGTAAACCTTATTTTTGTTATTAACAATTTTTTTTAGAATGACAAAACCTATAAGTAGCCATTAAGTTCAAGTTAAATCATGTTTGTTGACCAAATTAAACTAAATGATTTGTTTATAATCTTAAATCATGTTTTATCAATAAAGGGGTAGTTTGCATAGGGTTTTAGTTCAAACCTTCCAAGACTGACAAAAGCCAAACTCTATTAAGGTCTATGTTTGTGTGTGTATGTATCTACGAGCATGTAAAATATGCTTATATCAAATTTGAAAAAGATGTATAATTGCATAGTCATTTAATCTAGCTTAACTATAGATTAGAGAAATGCAGAATAATGGAGTCCAAATTTGAAAATAATGACAATTTAATAAGGGAATCCTTCATTTTCAACCAAAATATGAAATAAAGCAAAAAAAAAATTAGTAGCAAAGGTACCCCGGCTAGAGCACTTCATTTGAGACAATAATAGCAAGTTAGGGATTTTGATTGATTAAAGCCTATACAATGATTTTAATCGATGAAAGTTTAGAGAGATTTTGAGTGGTTGGAAGTAATTTAAGGTTTGACTTATAATTGTGTTGCAACAATTATTGTGTTATTTGCAAATTTTCACTAAGTTCTCAATAAAATATAACAATATTAAAAAATGTTGCACATGCATTAATTTTTTTTAAGTTGCAATAATATAACATAATTTGTAGTATGTTTTGTATATAAAAATCGAGGTTCTAAAAAAATTGATAGTGTTTCTTGATAGCTTTTTC
The DNA here is from genome assembly GCA_026873985.1 of Saraca asoca. NCBI lineage: Eukaryota > Viridiplantae > Streptophyta > Magnoliopsida > Fabales > Fabaceae > Saraca > Saraca asoca. The sequence continues at coordinate 7,652 of JANHAO010018230.1, forward strand.
ATTGTTTAAAGGGTAAATTACACAAAATTCCTTCAAATTATTTGTGATGTGTACATAATCCCCTCCCTTAAATTATAAAAATGTGTAAATAGCCCTTTAGACTTCATAAATTGTGCATTTGACCCTTTTTGTTCATTAAACTTAATTAAATAAGTAATCTTCTTATCAAATGACTAATTAACTCTATAAATATATTTTTAACCTTAAAATCTTTATTTATAAAATCTAAAACTCTAGCCCATTGCATTATCATCTCAAAATTCACCACATGTGGACGTTGGAGTTTCAACTGCAGAAATTGAAGATGTTTACCAACACCAATTTCTCCATTGCAACTAATTTCTTGAAGGATTAACATCTATTTTAAAATATTAATTAGTCATATAATAAGCTTATAGGTTATCTTGTTAAGTTTATATAGTGAATAAAAGTTAAGATAAGGGGTTCAATGCATGACTTATGAAGTTAAGATGGGTCATCTACATATTTATATAGTTTACGAGTTTATGCACACATTGTGATAGTCACAAAAGGGTTCCATGTAATTTATCCTAATTTAAAACATCTGCAACTTTAATGTTAAATTTTGCACTTACTAGTTTATTATCAAAAGTTGCAAAATAAAGTAGCAATATGGAATAATTTATCACCATTTTGCATTGAAATTTTTGGTTACAATAAATATTGTGGATGCACTACCAAAAAAAAGCTTAGAATAACAGTGATTATATACTAACTATAGTGGTAGTTTGAATCACTGCCAAGTAAAATGGCGATAGTTATGAGAACTGTCAAAAAACATAACACTGGGTTGACATTAGTGGTGATTATGTGCAATCATTGGAATCATGCATTGGGCATTTAGCAATGGTTATTTTCTGGCAGTTAATCGCCTCTATTTTTATAAAAAAAATTTGAAATTAAAATGGTAGGGGTTGTATAACCATCATTATTATTTTTTAAAAATTTGCAATTTCAATTGGTAGGGGTTATGTAACTGTTATTATTATTTTTAAAAATTTACACTTTAAATTAGCAAGGGTTGTGTAACCGTCGTGATTATTTTTAAAAATTTTTGTTGAAATTGTTGGCAGTAACATACCCATAGCTAAATTTTTTTTATATTTTTTAAAAAAATTTTAGGCTAGTCATTTTATTTATTATATTAATTAATGATACTAATTATCCTTATAAAATAAAAATGCAAACCTATGGTACAATAAGAAATCAATATAAAATGAAAATCAATATGATAATAAATCCATATAATGAAAACCACAAATTATTCCATACCATAGTTTAATGCAAGCATGAATAATCCATTGGAAAATGACAAAGGTGATTATCCAAAGGCAAAAGTATCCAATTTGAAACCAAGGAAACCACTAGAAAGAGCAAAACAAAACTAAGATTTAGAATCCAAAAGTTAGGATAAGAAACTTCAAATACTTGTAGCATTGGATTAATAGGGAGAGGATACGACAACTTACCAAGCAATTTAAAGCAATTTCACCTAGCATAAAAACAACATTAATAGAGTGTATATTGACAATCAGCCACCACAAAAGAATTGAAACATAAGGTTTAGATCTTTCAATAGATAGTTTCAAATCCCTGACTGACAACTATCATACACTAATATGAAACACTAAAAAGACTGAGCATGATCAGTGGTATTTTTGTCTTAATTACTCCCTCCTGAAGATCTTCTTGCATTTATGGGTAAAAATTGATCTTCCAAATTAACTTCAATACCATCCTAAATGAAAAATGGAAAGATATTTGATAGAGTAATAATTTCTCTTCAGTACGTTGATATCAAATAGAAAAAAAAGGCATTTGTTTCATGTAAACCCACATGCAATTGAAAAAAGCGTAATTTATAATACTTGTTCATTTAGCAAGGAATATTTTCTCTTTCTAACCTTATAATCTATAATGCTCCAATCTTTGCTATGATTATCTCTTTTATAGGCTATACTCGATTTTTCTTAAGTTAATGATAGTGTTTGATATGCCTCATACAGTTATACTTCTATTTGTAAGTGCTTTCCAGTCTAATGATGTTGAGAGGTTAAGGTGTTCTATTTGGTGTCACATAATGCAAATAATGATCATAAAATTAAAACAGAATATGATTCAAATGCAATAACACCTTGAATTGAAGCCATTCCTTTGCATATTTTTATTGGTTTGTTTTCTTTAGCAGGCAATATTATACAGGTGAGAAATTGGTTTTGGTTAGAGCTAATGTTTTTTAAAATTGCATTAGCAATCTTAAAAAATATTATAGTAAAACATCTGATAACTAGCATAGTTTTTAACAATGCATCAGTAATCTTAAAAGATATCATATGACAAAATTGTACTTGTTAATTAGTAGGTGGCTGAGTGGACAAATGGGATGGAATGCACCCTCCTATTGCCTTAATATAGTCCATAATCACATGCACTTGTGCCCGTGTTTCACCAAACTCCTCCTTAGTACAGTGGAGTTTATCCTTATTTTGATCTAGCTTTGATTTAAGCCTTTCAAATTCTTCTTAATTCATAGGATGGGTGCCAGATGAATAGCTAGAGTGGATGCCACAAAATCTTTGATAACTACTCCTAAACATGCTTGTGGGATAAGCACCTATGCCTAATCTTCGAACATGACTGGGGTGTTCCTTCTTAAACACTTATCCAAAAGCATCATTTGGAGAAATTATTGAAAGCTGTGTCTAGTCCACTTGGCTTGAGGCTTCTTGCAATTTTTCCTAAGTAAATAATAAAACATAGGTTACGATATCAACTAATTATTATTTCAAAAGTAATAAAATTTTAAATGAATTCTCACCCCTATGCTCCTTGCTTTATCGATCATATACAAGCCATTACTTTTCCTATGTATAGCATCCCACAACTCTGCTAGCCCAACTGAACTTTGTTTCTCCTTCTTCTATCATTTTAGCAAGAAAAAAAAAGTTATTTCATAAGTAAATCTTAATTGTATTCACTTAAATAAGATGGCTATACTACCATTTCATCTTTTTTTTTTGTGCAAATGTTTTAGACCCTATAGTATGAAGAATGGTTTGCTTGCTTCTATTCCTTGCATTCTACTTGCACATTTCTTACATAAAAAAACTCAATTACTCATTCAACCATTGGTATAGGCATAGTTAAATTCAATAAAAGTGATTAGTCACCTTGTGTTTTTGTTTATCATGGATTATGACCAAACCTTTCCATTGCTCTCTTGTAATACCCTTTGGGCAGTTTTAATCAATATTTTGCTCCTTTGTCAAGGTAGGATCATAATGCTTAATGTACACTCCTTTATAACCTTTTCATTGCCTTCCAATGACTTGATTAGTAAGCTAATTGCCCATTTCATCATTTTCAAATGGAAAATACAACTGTGACAAAATAAATTCATTAGTATCAGAATGCAATATGAATTGTAAATACTAAAATAGTACTATTGCATACCATCACTAGTCTATTGAATACATCATCTTTAATTGAGTTTAATATGTCCAACTAGGCCTCATAATCTATGGCATATTTGGTCCTAGCCAAATAACCCATTGCTCTTGAAAAAAGACCTTCTTTATCTCCTATGAGTTGACCAAGATTGTCTATTCTAACTACTACTTTTTTTTCATCTAAGCTCCAAACTTGATCAACCTTTAGCTTCTTAACCTTACCTACACCATCCTTATTTGTTGAAAGAAGTATAAAATATTAGTGCAATATTAACTCAAACACATAAGAAAATGATATATTGTAGTTACCTATCACATTGCATTGCCGTCCACTTCTAGGCTTACTTTTCCTAGCACTAGGAGCATCATCTAGCTCATCATCCATCTCACCACTAGCATGAGAATCATCCATATCATCACTAGTAAGAGTATCATCTAGCTCATCATCCATCTTACCACTAGCATGAGCATCAGGCTATGTGTCTTGGGTGGGTAAGGTGAGCTATAAAGGCTGTGAATGTGTGGACTATGTGGGTCGAGTGAGATGTCTAAGTTGAGTGGGCTGTGAATGTGTGGATTGTGTAGGTTAGGTGGAATGTCTAGGCTGAGTGGGCTAAATGGGCTATGCATGTGTGGATTATGTAGGTCAGGTGAGCTGAATGGGCTGTGAAGGTTGGGTGGGTCGAGTAGGCTAAATAAGTTGGGATTGTCTGGATAGTGTGGGTCATATAGATTGTCTAGGCTGGGTGGGCTAAATGGGCTATGAAGGTTGGGTGGTATATGTAGGGGTGGTCCATCTATAATAGGCTGTGGAGGAGATGGGTGGGTATTGGACACTCCTTTTGTGCCCTAAATCCTTGGATGTTTTAACTTAGGCATTTTTGCAAAATAGATTCTAAAACAGTATATATATGCACATTGTACAAGAATCTTAAACTAATTTTTGTCACATTAAGAAAAACCATAGATAATGCAATTGAACATTTAAATTCTTAAACTAAGCATTTTCACTTTGAGACAAATCATAATTAATGAAAACTTACAAATTGTAAATCTAAGTATTTCGACATTGAGACAAACCACACAAAAAAAGAATTATTCTAAAAAAGGCTATTTTGACACATCCTCATCTTCCTCAACATTAGATACTAGATTAAGGCCTTCTAAATGATCATTTTCCTCTTCCCTTGCCAATTGAATATTCTCATCATCATTAAAAAAAAATGCTTAACTCTTGTTCAGTAAATGGTTCATGCTCACACATCTCATCATCCATAAATTCACCCATGTCATATAAGTCTCTTAACTTGAGATGAACAACAACATCCAATCTGGAGATATATGATCCTCTACAAAATAAACCATTTAAGCTTGTGATGCATAGATGAAAGGCTCATGCTCTTCCCATTCATTGGTGTGAATCAATCTATTGAAATTTACAACATGAAAGGCCCAAGCATCCTTTCTAAAGCCTCTGTCATTAGTGGTGTTAACCCACATACATTTAAAGAGGGTCACATATTTTCCATAGTAATTGACCTCAATAACATCTATCAATTTTCCATAATATGGAAGAATAACATCCTATTCATTGACATCTTGATGGCTAAAAACACAATTGGTTGTAGAAGTTATGAAAACTCTAGAATTTCAAGTTTTCAATCCATTTTCTCAAGCTACTATCTTAAACTTATATCCATTAACATTGAATGCTGAAAACTTCTAGCATTTGGTAGTGGTCCTTAGGCTAGTTGCTTCAAATCATTTGACATAGTGCCAACCATCTCATCCATGAAAACCTATACAAAGAAAATTATCTTCTCAAATTATGCTTATAGAAATGAATTCTACATTAAATATTTTTTTACAACTCACCCATCTAGAGAAATAATCAGCAAAGTCTTTGCTGACTATCTTCTGTAGCTCAATAAAGGAACATGTTTGGCTTCTTATTTTTCTCTTAACATATAGTTTAAATTCTTTATAAGTAATGATATATATATGTGAATACTTACTCCATAAACATGCAATCATTTGGACAAGTGTGTATCTTAGTGTAATTAAGACCAAGTTTGGTGATGGTTCTCTTAGCCTCGTATAAAGAACTACGTATCTTAGCATACGTGAATGTATCCTTCAATAATTCAAAGATCATTATCATAGCTTTATCTGTCATGCCACACAACCATTTAATGAGGTACAATTTTATTAGAAAAGATAGTTTGGAGTACTTTGTATGCCCTTCATAAAGTTTTTGATTTCCATCATTGAGTAACTTATATTTCCATCATTGAGTAACTTATAAAACTCGATAGTAACTTTATCCATTGTTTCTCTATGCATCTCATCATTATTACTAGCATCTACATCATATGAGTTAGCCTCATTATCATCATGCAAACTACCAAATCCAAATGCATCATTGATCATGTCAGGTCCCTCAAATAATATAGAGATTAAAAGAGTGGTAGGCAAAATAAAATGCGGAATTTAAATCATATCTTTCCCTTATCTCATTGGAGACTTTATATACAATCTTTGTTTGTTTATTAATTGAGTTATATTCAAATGATGAACTCTTGTA
>JANHAO010018231.1:0-13675 GCA_026873985.1 Saraca asoca
CACTATTATATCAAACAAATGTATGCATATAAGGTATATATTTACTACATATGAAGCATATGTATGCATATTTAGATCCATGCCCCATTATTTACATGCATTTTTAACTTAGTACTAATTATTACTAGTCATTTATGCATATATGTACTTAAGTATTGAGACTATGGTTTTGTTTACCATTATGGCCTACAACTTTATGTTTGAAATTGACTAGCTTAATTTAATATAATATGGCAAGCAAGAATAAAAAAATAATATAAGAGCATTTCAAATTCACATATACAAAGAATTATTAACAACCTATAAAAAATATCATATTCAAAGACATATGCTAAATAGTGAAGCACACTTAAACCAAGAAAGCCAGGTCAAGTATATTTCCCTGTTCAAGGACAGTGTTATGGGTATTTTCTGGATTATGCAAAATGGACTAGCCAAGGCCTAATAAGAAGCTGAGCTAGCTAAAAAGGGAGCCCAAATCACTTGATGATTAAGGTCGCTTAATAAGGGTATTAGCTTGCTAATCACAAACTTAGAGCACAGGTCAAGGTCAACATGAGAACTCGGCTCTCTAGGAAAGGCACTAGCTCGCTGAGCAAAGCACAACACCCAAACCATCCTTTAGCAGATTCATTCTGGACAGGTCCAATGACGAGATCAATCCCTCTGGCCAGCAGATTACCTAATGCGTATTCAAGTCACTAAGATAGCAAGCTGAGCATGGGTACGGAAGCCTAATCATTAACTGAGAGCACACCTTCCTAACCAATAGGTTAGCCTCCAAAATTAACACATCAGCCCCAACAGTCCAATAGTAATTTGCCCAGTATTTATTATTAGATGCCAAGCATTTATTGCCTGATGTGGTGAAGATAATCATTTTGTTACTTGCCAAATTACACTTGTAACCCTCCCTTCTTCTATAAATAGATAGGGACCACTGTAAAAGATATAGTGAAAAAATTGCATGCAGACACTCTGTTGGAATAGTAACATAGTGAGAGCACAGATACTGCATTTCCATTGAGTTACATGGAAAAATCATCACACAAAGCTAATTCAATCCACTGTGGACGTAAAGGGCCGATTTGGCTTTAGCCGAATCATGATAAAAACTTCTAGTGTTCACTGTTCTTCTTCTTCCTTCTTTCTTTCTTTTCCATTAGCTCACATCTTCAACTTGTAGTTTGGGGTGATATCAAACTCATATCTTGTTGATCGAATTTTGCCATCAATATTTTGGCACTAGAAGGAGGCCCCCACTACATTCTCTTCATTCTTGACAAACCATTTTATCTGTAATGGCAAGAGAAAAAGCCATCAAAAGCACAAGATCTACCACGAGCCAACTTGAAGGTCAAACATAGCCTTAATGGGACTTTACTGCCCCCACAATAGGTGCTGTAGTTGGCATAGCACCTCTTACCCCACACCAACCTGTCACTCTTGAAGTTTACAGAGCCCAAACTTAGTACCAGTACCAAGAAGCTCTTGAAAATACTATCAGGGAGCTGGCAGACATGGTTAGAGTGTTGGCCCAGGTACAAACCCAGGGCACATAGAAAATTGGAGTCACTGCATCGGAGGGAAGACCCTAGCAACTAGGGGCTCAGCATGAAGAGCCCATTAAAGTTGAACGCCAACATGTTGGTTCCATTCATTCCAAGAAGAAAGCTTCACAAGAGCTCATACCAAGAAGAAAGCTTCAATGAGATGGACTATGAGTATCAGTTGGACCACCACTCATATGGCCATGATCACAGCTGGAGGTGTGAGACTTCAGACCACCATTCTCATGATCAGCAAGATGAAAGGAATCAACGGACCACCAGTCATCAGTCTAAGACTCAGGACCTAGTCATTGAAGAGTTGTTTTAGAGGGTGAAGCAACTAGAAAAAAGACTTGTGGCTCAAAGTAGCCAAGACTCTTACAAGGAAAGGATGTCGTTCACTAAGGAAATTGAAACAAAACCCTTTCCTTATAGATTCAAGATCCCAAAATTCCCACTTTATAATGGGGACAGTGACCCATATAGCCATTTGGATGCATTTAATATCCAGATGGACCTCTAGACCTTAGCTCGTTGGTGAAGTGCCAAGTCTTTCTTGCTACCCTTTGAGAGACATCATGAACCTGATTTAGGAGTCTCTTAGCTCACATCATTCATAGTTGGGAAGAATACCAGGTGAGATTTCTTAACCAATATAGAGCATTGAAGAAACAGCTCGTCCCATCTTGCCACCTAGCAATAGTCACTCAAGGACTACATTACCCGATTCTGACGTGAGGTTAGCAACGTGGAGAACCCATCGAATGAGAGTGTTCTCACAGCTATCTCAACTAGACTCTACGAGGATGGGAAGCTGTATAAGGACATATATGTCTTCGATGAAAAGTTTGGGGGAGTTCTATGAACATGCTGCCAAAGGGATTCGATAGAAAGAAACCTTTGGCCTAAAGAAATCCAATCAGAAGGAGAAGGTGAGTGGCTCCAGTAGGAGTAAGAAGAGAGCTAGAGGCGAAAATAATGGAGAAGGCAGAAGAATGGCTCTAAAGGTTATGTAGCGAAAAAAGCCAAAAACTAGTGACCACAATGCCAAGGTTGCTACGATAGTTACACTGTCTTGTCAGACACTCTTGACAGAATCTTCATGATCGAGAGGAATAACAAGGATTTTAGGAGACCCAGACCCATAAAAGATCCCCTCAAACGGAGAGATCAAAGCAAGTTTTATGCCTACCACAACAAAGTTGGGCACAATACCTTAGACTACTGAGTGTTGAAAGATGCCATCGAGGACCCTATCAAGAGAAGTCACTTGAGGGATTACGTTGTGAGACTTTCAAGATAACAACCCCCGTATCCTTAGCAATTAGTGCTGCATCAACACCAGAAGACCCCAGAGCACAAGGAAACACCTTCAGTGAGGACCATATTCACTATTCATGATGGACCTTACATCACTGGCACCTCGAACAAGTCACGTGAGCATTATGTACAGGCAGCAGGTCATGTCCTGCTTGCAAGTCATATGGAATGTGAAAGACTCACCAAGAAAGCTAAAGTAACCTTGGATAACATCATGTTTATGAAAGAAGGTGCACGAAGGATCCATGCCCCTCATAATGATGTGATAGTCATCCGCGCCAAGATTAGCAACGCTAATGTGAGGAGGATAATGGTTGATATTAGCAGCTCCGTCAACGTAATGTATAAAGGATGTTTCAAATAGATGGGCATGAGCACGAGCTAGTTAAATCCTTCCCCTGAGCCCCTCTATGCCTTCACAGGAGATTGAATAGTGCCAGTAGGTTAGATTAGACTCCCACGTACTTTAGTAAACCTGGACTACCAAGCAACTATTATGATGGATTTTTTGATTATAGAGTACCGCTCGGCTTACAATATACTGCTGGGGTGACCTGCCATGAATGAATTTAACATGGTCACATCTACTAAGATGCTCACCAATAAATTCCTGACCTCAAATGGAGTTGGATGTGTGTAGGGAGAGTAGCAAATAGCTCAGCGCTATTACAAGGACGCAGTCAAGCTAGAGGCATAAAGGAAAAAGGTATTGTGGTATTCAGAGGAAAGCCTCGAGCTATGAGTACTAAAGGGGCTAGCTACAACCTTGACCCTCGCAAGGTGGACATTGAACGAGCTACTGGTTCTATTAAAGAGCTCAAAGAGGTGAAGGTCAGATAAGTAGATGCAAAAAGATGCCTTAAGTTAGGAAAGAGCTTGCCACCTGACATAAAAGCGTAGTTAGCTGAGTTTCTCAAGGCCAATCTAGATGTCTTTGCTTGGAACCATGAAGATATGGTAGGCATTGACCCTGGAGTTATGTTGCACAGGCTCAATATCGACCCCCGACATAAGACAGTTTGTCAAAACAGAAGGCCCATGACTGTCAAATGTTATGCCACGTTGAAGGAAGAGGTGGATAAGCTATTGGTGAATAAGTTTATCCTAGAAGCCCACTACCCCACTTGGGTGACTAACCCTGTCCTCGTGAAAAAGAAAAATGGAAAGTGGAGGACATGCATTAACTTCACTGACCTGAGCAAAGCGTGCTTGAAAGACAGCTTCCCTTTGTCGAGGATCGACTAACTTGTAGATGTGACAAAGGGACATGAACTCCTTAGTTTAATGGATGCCTACTCGGGATATAATCAAATGCCAATGGCCACATAGGACAAAGAGTAAACCTCATTTATCATCGATCATGGGTCATATTGTTATAAGGTAATGCCTTTCAGGCTTAAAATATGGGAGTGACTTACTAGTGATTGGTGAACATGATGTTTTGAGATCAAATTGGCAAGACGATGGAGGTGTACATGGATGACATGTTGGTGAAGTTCGAACAGCTTGCCAATCATGTCCATGATCTGGATAAAATGTTCTAGATCCTAAAGAGGTACTAACTGCAATTAAACCCACTTAAGTGCACATTCAGAGTCGCCTCAAGAAAGTTCCTCGTCTTCATGGTGAATAGTAGGGAGATCGAGGCAAATCTAGAAAAGATTAAAGCTCTCCTCGACATGTGATCCCCCGCTAGAGCCAAAGATGTGCAAAACTTAAACGGTCAAGTCGCAGCACTCAGTAGTTCATCTTGAAGGTAACAAATAAATGTGTCCCCTTTTTCAGTATCCTGAAGAAGGTGAAGAAGTTTGAATGGATGCAAGAATATGAGGTCACCTTCTAAGAACTTAAGCAGTATCTCAGATGAGTTCCATTCCTGTCTAAGCTAAAAAGGGTGAAAAGCTAATCATGTACTTGGGAATGTCCCAATATACCCTTAGCGTGGCCCTAATGCAGGAAGAGGGAGTAGTTTAGCTCCCTATCTATTATGTAAGTAAAAGACTGTTGGATGCCGAGATGAGATACTTGCCTATGAAAAAGCTCACCTACTGCCTGGTCATTGCATTAAGGAAGTTGTGACCTTACTTCCAAGCCCACAGCATAAGGGTCTTCACACAGTTTCCACTTAGGCAAGTCTTGCAAAAAATAGATACTTCATGTTAATTGCTTAAATGGGTGATCCAGCTTGCCCAGTTTGATATTGAATACAAGTCAAGATCGATGATCAAAGGGCAGGCTCTAGCCGACTTCATAGCAAAATTCATGGGGCCTGTGCAAGAGGAGGTAGAAACTTTAGAAGCCCTGTGGTGGGAACTATACATGGACAGGTCGTCGAGTAATCAAAAGGCTAGAGTAGGGGCACTCCTCATTAGCCTAGAGGGATATAAGATCCTCTATGCTTTGAGGCTTGGTTTCTAGGGTACCAATAATGAGGCTAAGTACGAAGTGCTGCTAGTTGGGTTGCGATTAGCCAGGAGGTGCGAGTTGAAAGGTTAAGGATCTTTAGTAACTCACAGCTTGTTGTCTATCACGTGAGGGGCGAATACCAGACCTGAGGGTTGAAGATGACCATTTATCTCCAAAAAGTCCAAGAATTGTTAAATTCTTTTCAACAATATGAAGTCAACCAAATACCACGAGTTCAAAACGTGCACGCTGAAGCCTTAGTTGGCCTGGCTACAACTGAAGATGTTGACTTCTTGGGAGCCCTCCTAGTTGAAGTCCTTTCATCCCCAAGCATTGAGTTGAAAGATGTTGTAATGACAATTGCTAAAGCACCAGACTCTTGGATGAATCCGATCCTAGACTATTTATAAGATGGTAAGCTACTGGAAGACAAGCTCAAGGTGCGACAGCCAGATATTGCATCTATAATGATGTGTTATATAAAAGAGAGTTCATGACCCCACTTTTAAGATGCATTGATGGCAGCAACTGCGACACTATTTTGGAGGAAATCCATGTAGGCCATTGTGGAAACCACACTGGGGAGCTATCTTTAGCTCAAAAAGCTTTTCGACAAGGGTTGTACTAGCCCATGATGAAGCAGGATGCTATCGACCTCATCAAAAGGTGTGATAAATGTCAAAGGTTCATAAAGATCCTGTGAGCTCCAACAGCCTACCTGCGATAGATGGTTAGTCCATAGCCCTTTGCGATCTGAGGCATAGACCTAATTAGACCACTCCCAACAGCCCGTGGCAATTGCAAACATGTGGTAGTGGCTGTAGACTACTTCACCAAGTGGGCAGAGGCAAAATAGCTCACTAAGATCTCATCTATGAAGATCGAAAGATTTGTGTGGAGCAACGTTATTTGTAGATTTGGAGTCCCTTGGCAGATTGTGATTGATAATGAAACCCAATTTAATAGCGAGCAATTTATCAAGTTCTGCAACGACCTTAAAATCACAAAAAAACTTCTTAGCCGTAGATCATTCACAGACTAATGGATAAGTTGAATCCATCAACAAGATTATCAAACAAATCTTAAAGGTGAAGTTAGAAGCCAAGAAGGGAGCATGGATGGATGAATTATCGAAAGTACTGTGGGCTTACAGAACCACAATGTGCAGCACCATAGGAGAAACCCCCTTCTTGATGGTATATGAGTGCAAAGTGATGATCCCTATAAAACTTGAAATAGCATCTCAGCGAAGAATTACCTTCAACCCAGAAGACAACAATCAACTACTCACCATGAATCTGGATCTTGTAGAAGAGCTGAGGGAGGGAGCCTGCCTTAGGATCATGACCTACCAATAGTGAGTCACAAGGTACTATAACTAAAAGGTGCGAGCTCGAGGCTATAAGCTTGGCGATCTCATTCTATGTCTTATTCTTTCGAGAGCACGCAAAGCCAGTGAAGAGACCTTGGGGCTAAATTGGGAGGACCCATACCTTATCAAGAGAGTTATTGGCAATAGGGCTTATCATTTGGCAGATATAGAAGGAACGGAGTTTCCCTGAGCCTAGAACGCCGAGCATTTTCATCAATATATCAATAAAGCCCTCCAATATTTGTAAAAATTAGTAAGTGTAAACATTCATGTAATTCTTTGAATTTTTATGTATATAGAATAAAAGCCTCAATAAAGTCCAACATGAGAAGTGATGTATTATGCAAGACATGTTTGTTAAAGTGGTTCACCAAATTTTCATCTTCACACCAAAATTTATTAAGTTTCGTGTATTCGAGTACGAAAAATGAAGAGAAGCAAATAAGGATTCATTTGGTCCTTCAATGGAAAAAATCATACAAAGCTCAAAAATACATTACAAAGTTCAAAAGGAATACAAAATTACAAGGCTCATAGCCTAAGAAGATGGAGCATCAGGAGTCGAACCCTTTTAAGGTTAAGGACCAGGAAGAGGAGTGTCAGGGACATTTGCCATTAGAGCACCAACAATTTCAATGACCTGAGAGTCACCCTCCCATTGGGTAGTACCTCCAGCAGGAGAAACTTTAGCACTAGAGTCCACTCATTTCTTGGATAAACTAGCCCTAGCAGCCCTTCTCTTGTAGCGTTCAATAACATCGAGAGCTTGCTGGTTGAAAAAGGAGAAATCCAATTTCGAGTGTTGCTTCCAAAGGGTGTAAAAGAAAGCAGCACAAGTCTTAGTTTCTGCCTTCTTTATTAACGAGGCAGTCTCCACCTTGACTTTAGCGACCTCTTCCTTCGTGAGAGTGACCTCCCTCTTGACCGCCTCTAACTCCTTTTTAGCAACTTCAGCTTGTTGCTCTACTACCTTGGCTCATTGTTCCACTAACCCAGCCCATCATTCTGCAGCCTTAGCCAATCTCATTGCTTGCTTGATGGATGAATAAGTCTAGATTAATCCTCACCTTGGTAGATCATTAGTTGTTAGGCCAAGGTTCATCGCGGCCGCCTCGTGATCCATTTTTGCACGGGATAAGGTGGCCTCAGCATTCTTGGCTTTCTCCTTCAATTCTAGCACCTCAGCAAAGGCAATAGCTAGCTTACTCTCGAGGCTCTCCTTCTCTTTATCATGGGCTTAGAGTGCCTCATCCATTTTCATCATTGTCAGCAAATCCTGAAAAGTCAGAGCCAAGTTAGATTACGAAACTAAGTAGAAGAATTGAGATAAAAAGACTTCACTTACCACTAAGCCATGACGAGCTGCATAGCCCACCAATCTCCCAAGGGGGAACTCCTTGGACTCCAGCACCTGAATCTGTTACGAGCTCCTAAAATCGTGCTGATGTTATCAATAAGAACCTCAATGTACTCCATTGTCTTGGAGCTAGGTTCGACAGGTAGCTTCACAACTTTGGCCTTTCACATAGCTTGCTTATAGGAAATGACCTTCTTTTTCCCCTTGTCTACCCTTCATCTTTTACCAAAAGTTTTAGGAATGGTAGCAACCTCAGTTGTGACTACTATCTTGGGTTGAGGAGTAGGAGTTGGCCCTTGTAGAGGAGTTATCATCAAAACCAAGGGTTGACTTTCAACAGCTGGGGCTATGATCACATCAAGATCTAGTGAGATCTCCTCATTGTCAGATGGTGGTGTCTTGAGAATGAGCTCCATTATTTTGTTGTAATCCTTAAAGTTGGCGAGACCAACTTCTGTTGCTCGACGAATTCTTATCTCTCTAGTAAGCTCAATGCCATTAGTTAGAGTGAGCTTGTGGAAGCAAATGAGGTCATCTTCAAAATGAAAGTCATTTTCAAGATCGTTCAAGGCAGCGGATTGATCCAAGACTCCTAGTTCCTCAGCTCATAGAGTTAGCTTTTTGCCAATTCCATCTGCGAAATGAGACAAGTTAGAATCAAAAGCAAATATGAACAAATCATTAAACCTACACTTCTTTAAGTTTGCTTACCAGGAATAACAACTATCTAAAATTTTTGAGATTGCGTAGGTAGGGGCATGAGATGTAAAACCAATGGAATTTATAATGTCCTATATTAGACTTCCATTTAGTGTCCCCTTGTGGCAAGATCTTCTTGTGCACCATCGGCCGAGCCATAAGGTAATAGAGCCTGTCTAACATGCTTGCACACCTAAAGCTATACAAGTAACATAGAACCTCAATCGATGGTGGTGGAAAATTATTGTCTAGGTAAATTAGCACCAAAGAGATGAGCTGGGTATAAGAATTTGGAGTAAGTTGAGCCAGGCTAAGTCTCACTTTATTTAGAAAGTTAATAGTAAAATTGTGTATCAAAAACCTAAGTCCCACAATGAGATACAAGAAGCTAATGGTGATGAACCCCTGTGGCGGATAGGGAGTGTAGTCATCCGGGGAAGGTATCATAAGACTACATCCTCTGGGGAGCTGATATGTCTGGATTGTGGTTTAAAACTCGTGGAAATGGGCAAATGAAACATGTAGGCTAAACATATGGTGATTAGAAGGTTACAGACCTGTTACTGTCTCTTGGCCCCCAATGGGGTCGGGACGAGCGGTAAAGTCCCTAGTGACCTCACCACTCCTCGAGGTTGCTTCATCAAGATATCACACTAGCTCAACATTCTAGGATGGGGAATCAGGTTTGTCATCTTCATTCCTAATTTGGTGATGGTGGCATCCATGACCTGTGCCCATTTACACAAAGGAAAAAGATTGGTCAGGTTGGTACAAGCAAACCTTACCAAAAGCTAAGGCTAATAGCTTCTTATGTGGCAGGCCATGAACATCCTTGGCCAGCCATTTACAACCCAAACTCTAACAAACAAGAACTCAATGATCAAATCATAAAATCTGAATAGCAAATGCTAGACTCAAGATTGTAACCAGAAAACCTGAAGTTTGCCAATGAAATCAATCAAATGAACCAAACCAGGCAAAAAAGAAAACACGCAAGCAATCAACCTCAACTAGCACTCTCATTCCTCAAACGATAGCAGATAGGCCTCACATATTACAGAATAAAGAAATCCAAAAATAGCAAAATGGGGAAAGAATCACTGTGGCTAATTAAAGCAAAAAGTCTGAGACTACGCATGAGGATGCTTTCCAGTGAGCAAGACTCGAGCGATAACCAAGAAATCGAGATGATGCCGGCGATGATGGATGACAGAAAGCGATTACAGCAGTTAATGAAGGAAACAAGTAAAGAGAGTTCAGGAGCTCTAAGTTTTAGATGGCAAGTGGGGGGCAAAGAAAAGCCCCTTAACCTTGTAAGGCACGTGACATCACTATTAGATCTGGGGATCCATCTGCTACCTATGATCTGACAGTTTGGCAAGTGCTAGCAGTTAGCTGACAACAGCAGCATGCACGTGTACCTAAGGTAGGAGTAATCATGACAGCCTAGTTGTGAGAAATAAAAGAGTCACCTACAAAGCAAGTGGAAGCATGCTAAATGACTCATGGAAATGTAGATCACAAGTGGCGAGTCATGACTCCCAACTCCAAGACCCCACATTCAAGAAGTGCCTCGAGCACCAAACTCTTGCACGGGCAAATATGAAACCTTGTGTCTAAGAAGTGTTAGCTATACACTAAACTCTTGCACGAGCCACATCTAAGAAGTGCCTCAAGCACCAAACTCTTGTACAGGTAAATGTGAAACCTTGCATCTAAGAAATGCTAGCCATGTACCAAACTCTTATGCGAGCTACATCCAAGAAGTGTTTCGAGCACCAAACTCTTACACTGATAAATATGAAACCTTGCGTCCAAAAAGTGCTAGCCATGCACCAAACTCTTGTGTGAGCCACATCCGAGAAGTGCCTTAAGCACCAAACTTTTGCACAGGCAAATGTGAAACCTTGCATCTAAGAAGTGCTAGCCATGCACCAAACTCTTACACGAGCCGTGTCTAAGAAGTGCCTCAAGCACCAAACTCTTATGTAGATAAATATGAAATCCTATGTCCAAGAAGTGCTAACCACGTACCAAACTCTTGCATGAACCGCATCCAAAAAGTGCCTTTGGCACCAAACTCTTGTGCAAACAATACTAAAACCACATCCAGGAAGTGCCATCGGTACCAAATTCTTGCATGGATCAAGATGCTTCCATGCAGCCTAAGATCTTGTGTCCAAGAAGTGCTTATGCACCGAACTCTTGCACAAGCTAAGATACACCTATGTGATCTATGTGGACGCCTCATCTTGTGCTAACAATGATGCTTAAGCACTCTGATGCTCGGACTCACGGTCAACATAGGCACTCTAGTGCTCAATTTCGTTGCTAGCTGGAATGAAATAATACGATCGATTAGTCATGCAATATGGCACATATCCTTTTTAGTCATAATTTATTAACTGGGGTCTCTTTAAATTAGTTTAATTAATATTGATTAAAGTTGATTGACTCAATGAACACTCATTTTATTTAATGATTACCGAGTTATGATTTGCAAGAACTAACATTACTAGCCGTGACTTGGTAGATCGCTATTGTGGCATACTTGGGAAGTATAATAAAAGGCAAAGTTTCATTACAAAACCTCTTTCAACAAGGTAAAACTACATAAAAGATCAAGAATGCAAGACGAAGCAAGCCTACAGTTGACTAAAAGAAAAGCTGAATGCCAGCAAGCTTATAGCCATAATACGTAGGAGGAACTACCCCAACTCCTTCCTCACCTAAGCTGATAGCTTATCCAAATTGAGTATCCCCCGAGATGCCTGAAATAAAAGAAATAGCGTCAGGTGCAAGTGGAGAGGCTGCACAAGTTTTCCCTAGTCCTCTTAAGCAAGGAAAACATCCTTCAGCTTCATGAAGCTACCTAGAAGCCTAGAGACACCCGGTATCATCAGACAAGAAGATAAGAGAACCCGATTGAAAGGACTAAGCTGTGATAAGTTGCAAGGCTAGCAAGCAAACCAGACAATTCCAGCTCTTTTTCCCAAGCCTCCTCCAAAGTTGGAAGCTCTTCCCTCGGTCTTGTAACTCCTGGTCATTACCAGAAGCCAAGCATTTAGCTTGCCAGTGGACAAAAGAACAAAAAAGGGAGAGCTAAACTTGTTAGCTCCAAGAGGAGGTTATAGACAAGTTCCCAGAGTTATTGAGCAAGAATGCCTCGCGAGAACCACGTGCAGTTTGCCATACACACCCTAAAGCACATAGAGGAAGGCCAAAGCTTCAGAAATATGGGGGATCACTCAATGCACCCATCTAGTTACTTTGTGAAAAAGGGGAGAGGACTTCCCATGCCTTATATAGACAAGCCCGACTTCACCAAAGAATCTAGGGGGTATCCCACTGTATCAAATCAGATGATTTGCAGTGAGGCGAGACTATTGCGCCAACAACTGGAAGACATCCATGATGGGAGGCATGGCCTGGTGTAGATGAAATGAGAGACTAAGACCCAAAATGATAATGTGATAGGTTATAAGCAGAGACTTTTGACCAAATAGCAAACTATATATAAAAGACTTGACAATGCTATAAACTATGAGCAAAGACTTTGCCAACAGATTACAACTCCTAGTCCATAAAGTGAACTAAGAGTTGGGGGGCTTGATGTTATGGGTATTTTCTGGATTATGCAAAACAGACTAGCTAAGGCCTAATCCAAGCTCAGCTAAAAAGAGAGCCCAAATCACTTAATGATTAAGGTCACTTAGTGGGGGTATCAGCTTACTAACCACAAACTTAGAATGTAAGTTAAGGTCGACGTAAGAACCCAACTCGTTAGGAAAGGCACTAGCTCGCTAAGCAGAGCACAACACCCAGACTATCCTTTAGCATATTCATTCTGGATGAGTCCAGTGACGAGATTAATCCCTCTGGTCAATAGATTACCTAATGCATATTCAGGTCGCTAAGATAGTGAGTTGAGCATGGGTATGGAAGCCTAGTCATTAGCTGAGGGCACACCTTCCTAATCAACAAGTCAGCCTCCAAAATAGACACATCAGCCCCTAACAGTCTGACAAGAATTTGCCCAACATTTATTATCAGATGCCAAGCATTTATTGCCCGATGCAGTGAAGATAATCATTTTGTTACTTGCCAAATTACACTTGTAACCCTCCCCTCTTCTATAAATAGGGGGACCACTGTAAAAGATATAGTGAAAAAACTATACACAAATACTTTATCAGAATAGTAACATAGTGAGAGCACAGATACTGCATTTTCGTTAAGTTACATAGAAAAACCATCACACAAAGCTAATTCAATCCACCATAGACGTACGGGCCAATCTGACTTTAGCTGAACCACAATAAAAGCTTCTAGTATTTGCTGTTCTTCCTCCTCTTTCTCTCTTTCTTTTCCATTAGCTCACATCTTCAGCTTACAGTTTAGGGTGATATTAGACTTATATCTTGTTGGCCAGATTTTGCCATCAATAGACAGCAAGTGAGCAACAATTGCTACCAATAAGTTAACTGTAAGTTTGAAAAAAAAGAATTCTTTTAACAGTTTACCCCTTTCTTAAGAAGGTGCAAAAATTAATAATTCCAAATCAAGAGATTTATAAACATGAGTGAATGAACATATAGACAGAAGTCACATATACACAAAATCACAATAATAGCTGTGTTCTTTAGCCAATTCAATCAACTAAACCAATTGAGATGAATTTTATAAGCACAAAAAGTAAAAATTACAGGTATGAAGCTAATGCTAATGCTCAAAAGCAACATATACACAAAATCATTATAAGTAGCATTTACACTAATATGTTGTTAGATTTGGATAATTTTGAGTAATATGAATATAAGATTAGATTAGAAATTATGAATTTAATATAATTAGTTCTATGGATTTCCATATTATGTTCTATTCTGCAGAACCATAAATTGGACAATTTGTTAAGTAACCTATTTACTTAAGCAGAATTATTTTAGAAAGGAATTATTTAAAGGAGACCAT
>JANHAO010018232.1:0-13683 GCA_026873985.1 Saraca asoca
CAATTATAAAATCATTCAATAACAATAAGGAACCATAATTGGGTTATTCCCAATCCTAGATGGGAATCTATTCAAACATAATAAAAATAAAGACCAAAGTAAATAAGCAAAGATAAATCATGATAAAGAAAGATGCAAGAATGCAAGAACAAGATTAAAGAAATAGATGCAAGAAAAGAAAGAGCAATAAAGGATAAAAGATGAGATGTAGCAAAAATAAAAGAAGTAAAAGAAAGTAAAGAAAAGAAGAAGATTCAAGAACAGAAATAGAATTGCAAGATTAAAATAAAAGAAATCAAAGATAGATGCAGAAAGTAAAAGAAAGAAATTTGAAATTCTTAAAATTAAACTTGAAAAACTTGGAATCTTAAGGCAAGAAAACTAAATTGCATAAAATAAAATTGACAAGAAAACTAAACTTGTATAAAAGAAAACCTAAAAGCTAAAGAAGAGAGAAGAAGAAGAGAGAACTAGCCTAACCTCAATGAGGGATTCTAAGCATAGCCTAGAATGAATTAGAATGAATTTAAGGAGTCCTATTTATAGGCTTTTTTCGCATTCACCATGGCTAGGCTTCATAACACGGGCTGGGTGTGCTTCACAAGATTTGGATTTATCAATTTGGCCATGTCAGCACGCAACACGGCCTGGCCGTGTTACGTGTTGTTTCTTCACGAAAATTTCTTCAGGCTCCATACAAATTCAAGCATGGCCAGGCCATGTTACAGAGCACGACCGTGCTTTGGGCTATTTCTTCAAATTCTTTGATTTTGCATCCGAACTCCTTATAACACCTAACACGGCTTGGGTGTGCTCTATGGCATGGCCGTGCTAGGTGTTTTCTTCATGTTTTCCTTGATTTTAGCTTGTTTCATGCATTCTTCTTGTATTCTTCCCTTGATCCCAATGCATCTTCATTCTTTGAGTTTTCTTCTATTTTTCAAGCCTTTTTCATCGTCTTGCATAAAATATAAGCCAAGAGCAGTATCGAGGACAAAAACACAAATTTAAAGCAAAAGACACTAAGAAAATATAAAACACCATAAGAAATAGACCAAAAATTATCCTATTTTCATGCTTTTTTCCCATTCATCACCTCTTGCACCCCTCTTGGTCAAGTCTTTTGTAGCATCTCTTCGTTATATCAAGAAGTGTCTACTTTATTTACAAACTTTATATGCTTTTGACAAGCCAACCCGACCTACTCTCTCTAGCATAATTGAGCTTGAATACTAATTGTCATGGCCCGATAGCTTTCTAGTTGAAATTATGCAGCACATATTGCTAACTCTTAGCTAACATGTTAACTTTCTAATAAATTTAAGCCACACTTGGATAGATAAGTGAAGCATTGAGGATTTTGTCACTTATACAACCAAAATCCTATGCGTAACATATCCGCAAGAAAATATGAGTGTGTAGTCCAAGCTTTAATGTCTACTGAGTCTCAAAGAATGTGCCACACAAGAAGACTCTAGTAAATATCAAGAATGGACTTTTTAAAAATAAGGAAAGAGACAACTCATTTTATTAATATATGCCTTATTACATAGTTTAGAGTGTGTAGGGGAAGTCTCTAAGCTTCACACTCTGATTCTTAGCTTGTGTTACCATGCCTACTTGGGTCACTGAATATGCCTCCTTAAAGAGCATTCTGAACCTAAGCCCTAATGGCACAAATAAACATACTTTTTTTAAGTTGTTATAAAGGTTTTTCTCCTAACTCAAAAAGGATCTAAAGCACCATCTCTTATGGATGTGAAGATAAAAATGCGAGGATCACAATCATGTACTTTTCTCCTCCTACTGGACAAATGATTGATGCTAAATTGATACAAATACCCCCAAATGGGAAAAATTTAGAAAAAAATAATTCATAAGTGCATTTGCTCCCTAATTTGGACCACAGGGCCTCTTCTTCATGCTTAATTTTCTTACTAAGTTTCATTTAAACTTGAGCATGTTTTCCTATTGAACTAGTTCACAAGGCTGATTTGTGACACGTGTGAAAGGCTTATGATAAAAATTATCCACGCCTCATTTTCCCACAATGAAGTTACCATTGAAAATTATTTTTCCTATGGTATTAGCTATGGAAAATTTACTATTTTCTTATAGTGTTTGTTTAATTTTGTGTATATATTTTTTTTAGTAATTATATGAATGGTTAATATACTAAACTTACACATATATAGAGAATCGATATCAAACCTAGATGTAAAAAAAAAGTAATGCTTTCAAAGCAATTTTAGATGCTCTTTGAGCCATAAACTCTTAGCTTTGTGTATACTTTTATTCTTATTGATATATCTTATATTCATATTATAGTTAAATTTTATTCTTAAACTTAATTGAATTTATCATTCTTTTTTCTTCGTAATGTATTCATTTTAGTATTGTATTTATAGGAATATTTATATAACATTATACATAAAAATTGAAACATGAATTGAGTAAATTGATATTCTTTTTTTCATATATTTTATCATATTCTATTTTACCTTTCAATGTTCACGGCAATTTCCACTTCAATATACTCAATTCACAATTCTAGTTAAGCCAATTTTAGAGTATCATGGTACATGAACCATTTAAATTTTTTTAGTTATAATATAATATCGGTTCCTTTTATTTTTCTTCAACAAGAATATGTTAGATGCCATATTTTATTATACATAACATATAAACATTGATCCCACCAAATAATATTTTTAGTTATGATCACTGCATCCATTCGTAGAAATTGAAAGATGATCAGCATGGTGATTGGTCGTTGGATCCTAACTCCTAGGGAAAAAGTATCACAAATCCCAAGCACTAATGATCAAAGGATTACATTGATAACAAAATATTTTACTCATTTAATTGTATTTTCACTAAACTTTTCAAGATCTAAATTTATTGATTTAAGCTATGTTATTATATATTTATGGTGTGGTGTTAATTGGAATCATTAGAGAAAATTCTGTAGAATTTGGCCTTTTGAGTAGTTTCTGTATTTTAGCTATAACTTGAGTTACAATTGTCCAATTAATGTGATCCTTATCTTGTTGGAAAGCTAAGATATAGCTCTACAACTTCATGAGGACCTCCAAGGTTGAATCTCACAATTGGATATCTAAAATTAGAGCTCAAACTAAAGCTAGAATGTTGTCTCAGTCTGTCTCATGTAGCCTGACCTCTAAGCACTAATTAGGCAATATTTGGAGCTATAGAAATCCAAATGAGGTTAAACTAACCAAATGGAAGTTAAGACACAATGCTACAACTTTCATGAAGACTTCCAAACCTGAATCTATCATTTTGGGTGTGCAAATAGAGTTGCAAAATAGAGGCAGAATACTAATGAGATGGGCCACTGCAGAATTGGACTTTAGGCCCCAATTGGCATGAAACTTAAGCCTAGTGAACTATCCCTTGCACTAGCTCCACACTTAATTAGCTAGAAGTTATTAATTCAGTAAAAAAACCAAAGAATGCATTCTACAATGGCATAGTACATGCAAAGGCAGTGACAGTAAGCAAACTAGACTACACCAGCCCATCATAATTGCATACTCTACCAACAAGTAGCTAGCTTCTTTTTTCCCAGGCTAAGCACTCATTAGTCCAGTCTTTTTAGTTTATTTTTTAGTTGAATTTTAGGGAGTTTTTCTAGTAGAGAGCAGCACATTTTCTTTTTCATTTTTCTTTGTAGCTTTGTGCCTTCCATGGAAGGCTAAACATTTGTAATCAGTCCAAGGGATTAACAGCTTAAAAATGAATGTTGAGATCCTATTTTCACTTTTCAATTTAATTATTTGTCATTTATTCTCCTTTTCTCTCTGTTTTATTTAGAATTCTGAATTAAATGGATTCATTTGATTTAGATGTTAATATGATTACTGCTTAATAATCACTTGTAGAAAGAGGATGGTAGAAACTAAGCAATGCATTAAGCTTTTGATGGATTGTTTGTTAGCTGAGTTTTGCATAAGACTCATTAATCATTTTAAGGCTTCTTATTATTACTTAAGGCTAGAAAATATGATTAACAATTGAATAAATATTTAGTGATCAAGGATACATTAATCTCAAGTTTAGTTAATTCCCTTGGATTGATTGGTTTACTTACTCTTGTTACATTTTTGCATTGCGTTTGCTGTTTGGATAGTTACTACCAACCTCCCTCATTTTTACCTCATAATCTGATTGCTATTATCAAAATGATCTAAGGACTCAACCCAGTGTTGCCTTATATTACAAGTAGAAGGTAGCTCAATTTATAAATTTTCTAATCTTGATTGGCCTCAACAACCATTCAGCACACATATGGACATGTTGAAAGATCTTAAATCATATCTCAATCTTTTATATGTTTTCATATTTGCATGCTTAGTGTTATATTCATATTATTTGATTATTTTTTTTCCATAATTATAAATACTATGTTTTGTTTGAGTCACATTTACTTATATCTCAAACACACAAAAAAATAGAATATATGTAGCATCAAGTTAAATGGCAGATGAATTTGGATTCTTTTTATTTTATTTGGAGTTTTTCAAAGTCAACATTATGTTAATCTTCAAGAATCCATTCCAATCAACATGTTAACTAAAAATCCCCTTTTGTGATGCTGATCAATAGACCAGAGGACAGCTACGTTGAGACTTGAAGTATAGTAAGGTCAACTATACATGATGGATATGTTTTGCTTAGCATGCGCTAATGATTAAGTTAATGTTTGAGCAAAGTTTCAATAAATGTGTAGAAGATGCCTAGGAAGAGGGGGTACCTGATGGTATATATAGGTGTCGAATGTGCCAATTAGCATGCTCTTGGACAAATAGGAGGCTGCCATATGTCTGTAACATATTGGTAATGCTAGTAGGGATCTGGCTAAGTGATTGCAAGTGTCACATTGTTCATGTAGGTTTGGATCATGCTTTTTGTCATGTGCACATACTGATTGATTAGATGTGACTAGTCAATCAGTATGGGTCCAATTACTTACCATGGTTACTTCCATTAGTTCTAACTAACCAATATAAGTCAATTGTCCAAGGCCAATAAACTATTTTGGGTTGTGTCAATAACAAATTGAAAAGTGGGATTAAGCTACATTAATTTATAGTTAAAAAATAATTCCACTATGTGTTTAAAGAAGAATATCTGTGAAGGACACAAATAATTGCATGTGAAACAATTACAATAAAAAAAATGAAGAAAAAAGCCTATTTGGTGGCTTATCTACCTTTAGAATTAGATTCTAGTTTTGATAAAATTGTACAAAAGAATTTAAAATACAACACAACTTAGAATTATTAAGAGAATTAAAAAAAATTATTATTGTAACAAATACCAAATAGTCTATGTAATTATAGACTTACAAAAACCAAATAGCTCTACTATATATCTATTACTATATCTAATGACAAATATATATATATATATATATCTGATCATCAATTCAAATCCCCTTCAATACTAATTGTCTTATTTAATAAACAACCATGGTCAAAGAAATTCAGTTCAAAAGTTTGAAGTTCTGACACATGGATCGGAACACAACATAATCACTACTAAAAAAAAGTAGTCTGTAGGATGGTTAACTAAAGGCAGTTGAAGTGAATTATAGCTAAATTTCAATTTAGTAATGGTTTACATAAATATTGTTAATTTTGGGTTAGGCCTATTTAGGTAGTTTTAGGTGATTGCCACTAAGTACTAGATATAAAGCCAAATTAATTTTCCAGTGCTTGATCAAAAATCAAACATTAAAAAAAAATTATTCTCTTCCTTTACTCCCATAGGTGCTTCCTGTCCTGCCATCGAGTTTGTTGTCAATGGTTCTTCCTCCACCTTTACCTCCACTCAAGCTTGCCCCCAAGCTGTTGCAATTATAAGCTAAATTCAATTGCAATTGAAATTATAATATAAAGGTCACCACCTCAACACCTATAAAAGGTCAAGTTACCAATCTATAGACTTCTTTAGCAATTGATAGTCTATGTTATGTAGCCATAATAAAGTCTTAAGGTTCTTGCCCTACCATGCTGTAATTTGATGTGCTTTTGAACCTAATAATGTAGTACCTAACATCTATTAAGGGGTCAAGTCACTAAACTATAGAGTAGGAATAATAGTGTCAGATGGGTGGTTGCATGTCATCTCTATAAATTGATAGTATACTTATATAAGTTAAGAGTTCCAATTGATATTGTATATTTTAATTGTTAAATATCAATTGGGGGAATCAATATTGTCAGTAATTTTCTTTTGGCAAAAAGTGTGCACCAGTCTCTTGTCTATCTAATAATCATTGCCAGAGGCAGTTCCAATTGGAAGCCATAAACTTATAAGAAACACTATCTTTATTCATGATTATAGACAAAAAGAAAGATGTGAATTCATTTCTTCATAATCACGATACGTGATCTTTATTTATGATTATAGATAAGAAGGAAGATGTGAATTCCTTTCGATTCTAGATATGGTCATTAGATTAGAGTGTGTTATTTCAATATGACAACAACAATAATATATAGGGTAAGAATAGAGACCTTTTCTTATGGAAATGAATTGGACTAGCTTTCTCATCATCAGTAACCTAACAAATAAAACTCATGTAACAATAAATTCAAAAATAATCTAAATGTCACACTAAAATCCAATAGAAAATATAATTACATATTTAGGCTATAACTAAATAATATCATTTGATATTTAGTAATTTAACTTACAATAAATTGACTGATTATACTAATGCACGATATTATTCCAACATTTATAGTTTAATTGAACAATATATATTGACATCACGACTATAAAATTTCTATTCTTCTTCTTCTTCCTTCCCCATATTAGTATGTGATTTATCTTTGCTTGTCTTTTCAATTGTTCTACATATTCTTCAACTTATTCTTGTTATTTCTCTAAAGTTTTAATCATGTTAAGTTTATTGATTGATTTTTTTAATAGAAATCTGCTTAATGTGGTAGCCAACCAGCAAGGTTGAGGCTGATTGAATAATGTCTTACAAGTATAATAAGGTTAGTTGCATACGAAAAAAGTGATCTGTTGAGTATGCTCGAGTGGCTAAGTCAATACTTAGCAAAGTTTCAATGTGTAGAAGATGATCTAAGAAGAAAGATACTTGTAGGTATATATAGGTGTCAAATATGCCAATTAGCATGCCTCTGGATAAATGAGATGTTGCCACATATTTGCAACATATAAGTAATATCAGTGAGAATCTCACTAAATGGTTACTGGTGTCACATTATTTTTAAGGTTTGATCATACCTTTTGTCATGCATTAGTTGAATGGTTGGTCTATGAAGTTTTAAGTTTGTGACTTAGATCACTCAACCAAGGGGTAGTTGATCAATAAGAGGTAGCTTATGCCAAGTGCTAATTTTTCACTTAGTCTTGATTGATTGACTACTGGCCAAATGACTAAAGATCATAGGCTATTTTAAGTCATGTCATTTTCCCCTTTCCCTCTTGGCAAGTGACAAGATTAATCTACTATTGTGGGTATTTTCTGGTATTGGGCGAAATAGGCTAGCAAAAGCCTAAGTAGCAAGTCCAAATGAAAAAAGCTCAACCCGTCCAAAACTATGGTCACTCGACAAAGGCATCGAATCTCCAGTCGATAGCTTATAACACAAGACAAGACCAAGGTAGTAGCCCCAGCTCACTAAAGTGGAGCCCCAACTCGTGTGGCCAATAGGTTGCCTTGTACAAGCTCGGATCGCCAAATATGAGCTCAACATCGTTGGTCAAAGGTCAACAATGACCTTAAGATAGGAGCTCTAGCTCGAAGGATGAAGTATATCACTCAGCTAGAAGCCTGCTGTGGTTAAACTTGAGGCAGATGTCCATGTTCAAACCCAACTTGCAAAGCCAACCTATAGAAAGCAACTTGTAGGGCCCACTCATAGAAAGTAGTTTGTAAAAGCTAATCTACAGTCTGTCGAAGCTGACTTATAGACTATAACTTGTACTTTACATAGATATCTGTATAATATCCCTAGCCATTATAAATAGAGGTTAAAACCATTGTAAAAGGGGATAAACACAATACTTTATAAAAACACTCTTGAGAAATAGCAAGAGTGTTTTGTGCCACAAAGAAGATTTTGAACTAAACCATTTAAATACATACTTACACACTTCACATTTATCTTGAGTGGTAGGTAAGTTTTTAATTAAACCATTTAAATTCACATGCCTCAAATTGGAATAGCTAAAATGGCCAAGTCATTTATGCCACAAAGAAGAGTCATCTATTACATTTAAAAATATATATATAGCTGTTTGTTTAAATTCTACTTGAAAGCTTTTATCTTTCATCTTAACAGATATTAGTTCACAACTAGAGGGATTAAATATGGTGCATGTCTATCTTCAAAATGTAGGGCATAAGGCTTTGATTTATCTTAAGTAGTAAAACATCTAAAATAAACTTGGTACTTGAGGCAGTTTCAACAGCAACAACTTCTTTCCCTTTGACATTAACATATTCTCTATTACCAAGCATGACATTAGAGATACACGACCTATCAATTTTCTTGAAATAGCCAGCATCATGTGTCATGTGATTTGTGCACCCGTTGTGAACTAGCCATGATTTTTTGCTATTGCTTTCTACTTAACTAGCAGCAACGAACAACTGCTCCTCAATCTATTGCTGATACTCAACAACTTGGCCTTGTTGACCCTACTGGGTTTGTCTTTGCTAGTTTGCTTTGTTTTTGCAAGCCTTATCCATATGACTAAATTGATTACAGACCTTGCATTTGATTCCTAGCCTGAACCCACAAAAGTTCTCAAAGTAGCTTTTGTTCTTGCAATGGGGCGTAGGACAATAATTTCCTTTCCAATCTCCTCTTTTGTTGCTTTCTCCTTTTTTTTTTAATCTTTTTTCTTTATTTTCTCCAAATTGCTTCTTTCTTGCATTACTTGTAGCTAGTTGTTTATCTTTTTGCTTGGAAAAGAGTGCATCTTCTAATGTGTCTTCAAGCCTAATGACTCTTCTGTATTTAGTTGCCTACAAGGCATTTGTATGCTCTAAAAGAGAAATCTTTAGAATCTTCAAGAGAGGATATTTTTGCTTTAAATCTCTTAGGGAAACTCACTAAAGCTTTCTCTACTACCCTTTGGTCAATCAAGTCCTCACCAATCAATTGAATTTGATTCATAACATATAGAAGTTTGTCTGAAAAATCCTTAACAAATTCTATATCCTTCATCTTCAAAGATTCAAACTCCCTCAGATTCAAGATTTGTATCTTTCTGATTTGTCATTTCTATGAAACTCCTCCTTAAGTAAGTCCTAGCTTACTTTGTAGTTTTGCAATTCATAATTCTGATCCCAATATGATTAGATACAACATTTTGTATGTAGAATAAAGCCTTGAGCCTCTTTGCAAATTCTTCATTATGATGATTAATTTGAGCAATTGTTTGGTTTAGTAGAAGGATGGGTGATTCCCTATTATTTTCCACCATATCCCATGAATGAAAAGCCTTCAAATAATTTCTCATCTTGAATGCCTAGATTGGATAGTTATCTCCATTAAATTCTGGAAGAGGTGGAGTTGAAAAACTATTTGAAGCTATGACTAAAAGTTTAGATTTTTTAGGTTTAAGAGGAAAGAAGCCTTTTTGATTTTCTTTTTAGCTCATGCTCACAAGCCCCTTAAGAATAATAAGCTCTAGATACCATGTTATAAAAGCACAAAACTGAGATGTGTTTGCTAAAAAATTAGGGTAGGTGCTAGGAAGAACTGGCCTGACATATTCATTCACCAAGAACTGAACATATATATTACAAGAATGATCAAAATAGGTTAATATAGTTTGTTGAAAGGTCAGTGTCAAAAATTGATGTAAATCTCCATAAAATAAGGACTAATAGTCCTTTCTAATTACTTTTCTATTAACATTACAACCATCACTCAATACATGTTTTCACCTAACCAGGCCACCAAAATAGGCTTTAACAAAAACATCTAACATTAACTTAAGGTGTCTAGAAAAATTTAAATTTCTAACAATATATGATGCTTTGTCTATGATTACCAAAGACCTTTAATTGAAACAAACCAATCTCTCTTATCATGCCTTGTATTTGCTTGGTAACCTCTGTGCTCTTTTTAAGAAAGATACTTGTGTGGACATTATCTTGAATTCTTTTAAAAGTTAATATTAACTAGAAGGAACTAGTTTTACCTAACTTCACATTAATGAATTTTCTTTGTGCTTCCACAACCATTGTCTCCTGAAGTGGATTTTATATTCTAATAAAATGAAAGGGTATAAGTCATTGTTTCCTACTTCTTTCTCAATCAAGCCATCTCTTCTTCAACTATTTTACCAAATAGCTCCTTATTCACTCTGACTCCAAGTCCACTGCCGTCCAATTCCATTCCATGCTTAAGCCATTACTAGTTTTGCACCCTGCTTATCTCTGAAGTGGCTGCATCTTCCATAAGCTTGTAGAAAGGCACCGAACCACTATCACTGAGCCATGCCACCACATATTAAATTTCAACTTGTGTGTTGAGGCAAAGACTTTTATATTTATGATTTTCACTTCTTTTATGCCCCTAGTACTTGAAATTGGTTCATTGTCCTACATTGGCTAGGATGTTAATTAGTGCAATCATGATGTATTTGAGGCCAATAAGCATAAAGCTAATGTTTAATATCATTGTCTTTATTTTCCCATTCTTCTTTCCACCTATTGCCTTTATATAACTTGAAATTGGTTGGTTATCCTGCATTAGCCTTAGTGATTTAGGAGAATTTGGCCCTTGAAAAAATACGTGAGTGCATGAATTATAATTTTAATTTGGATACATAATTTAACAATAAGTTGGTGATGCTAAAACTATGAGTGAGGATAGGTCAAGCTAATTTTTTTTTTTAAGCCAAGTTTATATTGAGCCATTGTATCATTGGTAGATAAGGCTATGAATCTATACACTGTTATAACATGTGTGTATTGATCTTCCAAAATCGGAAGGTACTAAAATTGCCCCAAAAAAGTTAACATCTATTGCTTTCAATAAATTAAGATGTCACCCCACCTATGTAATTGCAAATGAAATCATTCAACTGCATCGTCTACACTCCAATTTTTTTTAAAATGATAAATAAATATAAGTTGTTGTGTTTTGAATCAATGATTAATAAGAAGAATTACACGATGATTAGGTTGTTGTGCTTTCATATTCTTCTTTTTAAGAAAATGCTAAATAAATATAGAGAGAAATAAAAAGGCTTACGTTCTCAATGAATTCAATGGTTTTGCTATCCTTTATCTTCTTTCCTTGCTAATCTATGACATCAAATACTATTAACATGTTAGCTACTTGATTTAGGTGGAGAGTGCTTAGCCTCTTCTTTCTACCAAACTTCACAAAAATTTCAATGAATATTCTATCCACCAAGTAGGCTACATACCATCTACAACATTTTCTCATTTGACATGTTTAAGAATATCTTTTCCTTCATGTTGTAACATATCTTAAGTATTGGCCATAATGCAAGTGTGCTATATAGGTTTATTCCAAAATTTGCTCTTATGAGTGGTTTGATATATTCAAAATACACCCTTTTGCTTGAGATGTCAAAGTATGCATTAATATTCTTGTGCTATGGCTACTTGTTTATCTAACATGACTTTTTTATTCCCTATTTGGGAGTAAGGTAAATGAAGGGAAAGTTTCATTAAAGACTTTTATAAAAATAAGAAACTTACCCTTAATATGCTTCTAATTTCCTCTATTTTTGTTACTCCCAAACTAACCATTAGTGTAGTTATGGTATAAGTTGATAGTTGATGAAGTTAGAGCCAGCAAATTCTAGCAGTAAGGGAAACAAGTTAAATGGTACATGATATGTGTTTTCAACTTTCCATTTCACTTCATCATGAACTAGAAATTCTAAGTCAAAGATTTTATGCAAAAAGAATCAATTCTAACTCAAAATTTTATGCATATTCTTCATCAACTTGGTTTGTGGTAGGTAAATTTTATCTTAGGTGTATGGTTTATGGCATTTTGGTTGATATTTGTAAGCTATACAACACATTGTGTATGTTTTTTACACAAGTATGTGTTCCCACTCTTCCATTTTCTATGTCAAATTTGTGGCTCATTCTTGGCTAAAGACATTACAAATAATTATCTTAGGAAGGCATTCATGATAGATTGCTTTGGAATAAAAATTTGATAACTATGAAGTGGTATATTTCATCTCATGATGGTCAAGCCCATCTAAGGTATAGGGTGGTTTTCATGAGATGTAATTGTTCACTTTAGCTTGTCTTGCATTGTTTAAGATAAGACTTAATGTGCAACTAAATGAAGATACCTTGAAGTGTTGTTGTAAAAGTTTGGAAATTTACCATGACATGAGAAAGCTTCTTGAATCAGGGTAGATTCTCAAGGGCATTTTAGCAAGCATTAGATATGTAGCTTTCATGGATTGTACAACCTGTTGATAGGAAGTTAAGAGACTTCTACATTCAAATTTATTTGTAGCTCTTGTGGGAGCTCACCACAAATCTAGCTAATACTCAAGATTTTTCAGTAATAGATATATTAAAATTAAACACAAGGTTTAGGGCCTATACCTTTGTGAATAAAATTTCCTTTGCATCTCTCCCTAACCTCTCTAGGTTATGATTACACCATTTCTCACTATATCATGCTTAACAATTTTTACATCTTTAAATGTCATCACTTCCAACTCCACTAGTGGACTTAAGATGTCTGGCTAAACATGGCTTGGGAAGATGTTCATAGCTTTCAACTTCTCCACAAGGTTTCTAGACCCCGACCACATTTAGGCTTGATAAGAGGAAAATGAAATATGGCCAATTGAGAGCATTTAGCAATGCTAAACAAGCATTGCATCAAAAACCTCTTGAGCACCATAGATGTGCAGAAAAGAGGGAAAAAATTTCAATCTAGTAAGTTGCCTCATATTGCCAGGTGCAATTGGATTTTAGATCTATGATAAATTGATTTGAAGGTAGCTGTGCTAAAAACTTTCATCCCCATCATCTAGGTTGTTTTTACCTGAGCTTGGTTGAGTGTCCTTCCTTCATTCTCCCATTATGAACTTATACAAAATATAGGATCCCCCTGAACAAGAGTGAGATCAATGATACACTGGTGGTTTGGGAAAGCCACAGATGGTGGCAATTATAGATCGTTATCTTCAAGATCTACAAAATGAGAAAATAAGTAATCAAAGTTAGGGGTTCTAGGAGCACTCTAGTGGTCAAGTCAGTAATTTTGTAAGAAAAAGTAAAAAGAGAATTAAAGTGAAGATTCCTTTCAAGAATACATACCTTAGTTTATATAAAGGAGTGGTGCATAAACTATTGTTTTGGCCTTATGCCCGTTTGATTGGTTCTTAGACCAAACAAATGGTCATGGCCCTAATAGTTTCTAAACTGCTACCTTCAAGTGGCATACTTGTTACAAACCATTATAGATCACTTTATTGAACCTGTACCCACTTAGTTATCTTCTAGGTTAGTCGATCAATCATGGCCCAAGACATGAATATTATGGGTTGTGTCATTAATAATTATTAATTACTTAAATAGTTACTAATTTTGTTTCAATATTAGGAAATAAATATTTTGATTTTTCTAGTTAAGCCATATTGATATGT
>JANHAO010018233.1:0-13693 GCA_026873985.1 Saraca asoca
ATTGTTGACTAGCCATTAATGATGGGATATAGAAATAACTTCAAATCTGGAAAGATTGAGGTTATTGGACATAACTTGAATGATGCAAGTTCAACTGTTATATGCTATTGATTTGTAAATGATATAGGAATATATTATTTACCTTGCAAAACCTAGAGGAACTGGAGCTGAAAATTGTGCTCTAAAATCTGGATTAGCATAGGAATATGTGTAATCTAATTTAAGAGCTCTAAACATGCTGGAATTGGGAAATTCACATGTGTTGTCATGAGTTCTAGATTACTGGCAAATTTACTGCAGCATTACCATAATAGCTAGGTAGAAATTGCATGTTAAAAAGATTCATCAATCTCAACTAGTTAATTCACATATTAATCCATTATTCTTGGAATTTTAGTATCTCTTTTGCTTGAATTAGTTGTAGTGTAGTTCGACATTATTATTTTGTTCTTTTGATCATCTTAGTTAGCTCGAGAAATTATTATTTGCTTCATTGGATTTTTACATCTAAGTTGCAAGAAATTCAATCCCTGTGGCGACGATACTCACTCACTCTATATTATTTGTTGACTGTGTGCACTGGCGTATTTGAGTGATAAATCACACTTAAACACTACCAACAACATGACTACAGCTCATACTAGGATGTGAGCAGGGGCCTTCCTTTTTATCACCTAACTATTCTAATTGATCCATCATCGTAGGTCTAGTTACAAGATTCACACCACTAATGTTCACTATTAGTCTAGTTGTCAATTTATATTTCGTTCCCATTTTAATTAGCCCATTTTACTATATTGTTATGACATTTTAATAATCCAATACAAGGTAAGCTAGAGAGGACTAAGCAAAAGGGTGGGAACTGATAGAGCGATGATTTACACAAGTAACAGGGTCAACTATACATAATGGAAGTGATCCATCGGATACACTCTAGTGCTCAAGTAAACTTTTGGTAATAATTAGAAGATTATCAGCAAATGGGAATCTTATATAGGTGTTGAGCCCGCCAATGGCATGCTTCGGGGTGAGTAGGGAAAGTCTATGTCATCCTAGCATGCTAATGGCATGATCGAGATTCTAACTTAATTGTTGATGATGCTATCATGTCACTTGTGTGTGTCTTTGAGTGTATTAGTTGGTATGGAAGTTTACCTAAGAGTTGATTTCTCCTTGGTAAACTTGGTAATCAAACTTATGACCACAATTGATTGACCTAGAGTTCCTGGTCATTTATCCATGGCTTTAACCTTTGCCTTATTATGGGTTTGACTTATTTGGCACCATGGTTCAGTGCTTGGCTCAAAGTCATTCAACTTATATATAGGGTCAAGTAGTTGTGGTCTAATTGCTTGTTTTGGGATGTATCATTTTCCTCCCCTTGCCCTTACCCATGTTGATCAGATGGAGGGACTTTTCATTTCCTTGTGGTAGCTATGAACTAGCAATTGCCTATTCTTGAGATGTAGCTGTCCTATCACTACGTGGATTATGATATGGAACATTTGTTTCCTTTGCTTTATGTCATTGGATCAACCTACACCTTCTTTAAATAGTGCCTGTGAACTTCTCAAGTCCATTTCCTCTCCTCCTACTTCTTTAACTATTTTTATGCTTCTCCTTCTCTGACATTTTTCTTACAACTCTAGTGTTTTCTTTACACCTTGGTGACCCATCAGCTTTCTCTTCTAGGTGTAATGCTCTATCCTGCCCTTTTTTAACTTTTGTGAAGGAAATGTGTATGTTTTTCTCCCCCTATTTTGCCATTTTTCTTTAGTTCTTCTAGGTTTTTAGGGTTTCTTCCTTAGTCTTTCTTTCTTTAAAATTGGAACTGTCTCTCATGAATTTTCCTTTATCTTCTTACACTTTGCCTACTCTATGCTTTATTGGCTTTTCCTCATTATTGCTTGATTGAGAGCCTTTTTCTAACCTATTTATTGCCAGGATTGACATTTTGCTTTTATTATTTTGAAAGTAGGACTTTGACTTCCACCATTTCATGTCTAGAAGTTTGAGGGACCCTATTAATCTATCATCTGACTAAGATTTGTCTGACTTTGGTGATTGCTTCTTTGGAAACATTACATTTCATTTTGCTTTTCCCCTCTGAATGATCTTGGCTTAATGATCTTATAATGAAAGTGGAGTTAAGAGAGCTCTTTTTATTGATGCTTCTTTGGATGAACTAAAATGGATTCATCTAGACATGAAGATGATACCTCTTTCGACTAAATGGTGAGACCCATAAGTTATAGAAGAATTAGAGGCTGATGAGCTCTCTTGCTGTTATGACACATTATCTTTTAACATGTTCTATGGGGATATCAATAATCAACTAAATGTCTCACCTCCATTCACTACCTTCCAACAAGTTATTCTTTGGAAGCTTAACATCTGGCTATCCTAACTCACTTGGAATGCCTAGTTATTCCTTGTTTATTTTGAGCTAGTTTGCCTTTAGATACACTAAAACCCTCAAGTAGACATTTTTCTTTTATTCTTCACTTACTACAAAATACTAAGGGTTGGATTCACTTCACACGGTGACTAGATTGGTTGAGCTTAAGGTATATGCTTACTTCCATTCGGTCATGGAAGAAATCCTTTTCAAAGTGAGAATGATGTTAAGGTTTCATCATTTCTTCCTTCATAATAGGGGAATGTATTTATCCTATAATGTGGATGAAGCTCACTCATCAATCAAAAAACTATCCTTTCAAGGACTATTCATTAGATGAGCATGACTCAATACTTTGCCTTTTGGCCTTGGGTCCTTTTAACTCTTAATCCATCTTTTATATGTCCTTTTTCACTTGTGCTTTTGTTTTTGCTCTATATATTTTTGTCTTGACTATGTTTACTTTGTTGCAAATTGTTGGCTTTGTAGAGAGATTCTAGATCTTGACTAATAAAAAATGGATCCACAAAAGCTTTAGGAGATTCATACCCATGCTCTTGCCCAGATGAAGCTAATTATGGCTTTGGTTGTGTAGATTGAAGTTGGTCCTAACATTGCCTTAGAGACTATGAATGTTTGTACTTCCCTTGGCCACTTTAAGAGCTCTCCAGTTTAGAGCAAAACTTTGTCAACCTTTAAGAGAACTCATAACTTGAGCAATTCTTCCAAAGGCAAGGCATCCCACTCTACTTCTGATGTATTTGTCTTGTCTACCAAGAAGGTCAAGATAGGGTGTTAGTCCAAGCTATGCTCGATTGGACCTCTAGAGGGAATAAACTTTACCTATGATACCATAGACAATTTGTAGTATGAAAATTTGGATTATATTATTTTTCTTTGGAGGTAAGTACTGCATTTGGCTGATGGCAAGCATAATGAGGCCTTTATAGCTGATCATGTGAACCTTTGGCTTATTAAGTCCTTGCAACATAACTTGTCTGATTAGCCACCTCAATATTATCAATGGTTCCTCATTTGGCTGATTGTGTCTCTGAGTTGGTGAAAGAGAAAGAAGTGGTACTTTTAGAGAAAAATCAATTCATCAAACTACTTCTCCAGTGAGATCAAGAATTGGTGGTCAAGCAGAAAGCCAAAAAGGAAGATAGGCAAGCTTTTGAGGCCAAGGAGAAAGAGCTTCAAGTGGACATTATCAAAGTTGAAAATCTTTCCTATTTGATGTACCAATCTAGCTTAGATATGGATGTGAAGTAGATTAAGTACTTCAATGCTGATTTGCTGCTTGACTTGTCAAAGATAGAGAGAGAAATGTCCTTGGAAGCTACTTTGAAGAAGTATAACCTAGCTTGAATGGCCATTTCTATTTTTTGCTATTTATTTTTTTGTGTAATCCTTTATGTGAATTTGTTTGAAATGAAATGACTTGCATTCAAATAGCATTTTCTTTTTTAGTTAAGACCTCCGATAGGTCACTTGCTATATATAGAATATTTTTCTATTTTGCTTTCATGCTTTTGGGCTAGTATTATGTTTTGTTGTTGTTTGACCTCCAATGAGCTAGTTACCTTATAGTTTTTATCTATCTTAATTATTAAAGGGTTGATTATCCTGGTTGGTAAGTTTGATGGCTTAAGGAATGAGATTTTTGATGTAATAATGATCGATTCTGAGGTTAATAGCCATCTTAGACCTCCAACAAGTCTAATTTATTTAGGCCGAAATTTTCCAAGTTTAGGATAATGTTGAGGTGACTGTTTAGGTTCAAAATAGCACTAAGGAGGTTATCTAAGTGTAGATAGTATCAAGAAAACTGCTTGAATTTATAACAATATTAAGGGGACTACTTAAGTATATAGTAGTACTGAGGAGACTACTTGGGTTTACAATAGTAATATTCATTTAGGTCTTGGATAGCTTTCATTTTCATTTCATATATCTTTGATTACATGCTTTGCTAATCGCTACCTTCAAATTAGTATATGGTATGCTCTAAGGTGCGTGGCACTCCAAGTGTGTGGAAGGGGTTTCCTTTCGATAGTTTTGAGTTGGCATGTGCTATTTGACAAATTTCTTCTTATCTTATAAGGGCCTTCCCATGATGCTACTAGCTTTCTTTCAGCTTGCACCTTCCGTGGTCCATCCAATTATCAGAGAACTAGTGTGGCTTCTACAAATTCTTTCTTCTTAACTTTTTTTTTTGGCAATCTTGGCTATCTTTCCCTTATATCAATAAGTATAAAGGTGAGAGTTTTCCCTAATTTCCACTAGCATGTCCAACCCTTTTACTTCTTATTTCCTCATTTTTCTCTTGCTTATAGCATTCTCTTTGATTAGAGGATTGCCCCAACTTGACCGAAAGCATCATTTCACTCCTGTAAACAAGCATGAACGAGGTTTCCTTTATAGTGTAATGTCTAGTGGTTCTATAACACCATAGGATACTTAGTAGTTCTTTCACCCATTTTTCTTTAGTATTGTCTAGCCTTTTCTTTGGTCCTTTATGGATAATTCTATTTGCTAGCTCTGCCTGCCCATTAGTTTAGGGGTGCTTAATAGATGCAACTTTTTCCTTAATCCCTAACTTTCAATTTAAAAGGGTGAGTTGTTTGATCATGTAACAGTAGTGTTGAGTTGTAAAAATGCCTTTGATAAAAATGTTTAAAGCTTTTGCTAGCAAATTGCTTTCCATTATCAGATATGATCACCATGAGAGATCATACATACAAAGAATTGTTAGTGGGCTTTATGTGTTAAAGAAGTGTTGCTAGGAGGTTTTATTATAGATGATAGATTTCCAAATGAATTTTTTTTTGTTATTTAAAGTTATGGTTGTGGAGGGTTCTACCTTAACCCATTTTATGAAGTAACTGACTGCCACCACCATAAACTTTAGTTAATCCATAGTGATTACCTCTTAACTTTAGCAAACTTTTGGCATCTTTCATATATCTATATTAGCTGAGTTGCTTCTTTCATTATCCTAAGCTAGAAATATCCTAAGAGATCTATCCCTCACATATCTTGCTCAACATCTTGTAAAGTCGAGTATACCATTTGGCACTTGTTACTAGGTGGGTTGATGACCACTTGCTTTGTTCTACTTGTACTTTCTTTACTCTTGTGATGTGATTTCCCATAGAGATGCCTATAGACCTTCTTCAATTCAATAATAAATTGAAAAAAAAGAAGGATATTCATGCCATACTCTAAAGAAGGAAGCAAAAGAGTGAAAAGTGATGAAATTGACATCACAAAGAGCAAGCTCTTTGATAAGTCTCAAGTGCTATCAAGAACCCTAGAAGAGCACTCTCTCATAAAGAAACACTTCAATTTCATAAATTATTCAAATCTAAATGGTGAGGGAAATATGCCTTCCCTAATAGCAATTACACATTAAAAATAGGCTAGATTAATGTTTCAAACAAGCCCACTAAAATACCAAACAAAATCAACTAATACTAAACATGTCTAGGCCTTTACAAATAATCAACCATAAGCTATAAAAATGGGCCATTCAACCCCTTCATATGTGACACTTCAAAAAAACAAATAAACAGCCCCAAAAATATGCAATTAAAAGGTTAAAAACAACCCATACATGCTATACTAAAATAGCCTAAATCATGCTTAAGAAACCGGCCATGTGTGATGCTAAAAGGGCTGTCAAATTGGAGCCAGGTTGGATGCCATGTGGATGCTCCCAATGGCTGCCATATTGGATGTCCAAATGGACTAAGTGGATGTCATGGCTTCTATGCAAATTAAACTTGAATCTTCAAGACCTTGCTCCTTATATGAGCTCCAAAGTGTGTGACAAAGCC
The DNA here is from genome assembly GCA_026873985.1 of Saraca asoca. Classification (NCBI taxonomy): domain Eukaryota; kingdom Viridiplantae; phylum Streptophyta; class Magnoliopsida; order Fabales; family Fabaceae; genus Saraca; species Saraca asoca. The sequence continues at coordinate 6,238 of JANHAO010018233.1, forward strand.
CTTAAATTATTTCTCTCATCTTTTTTTCCTTGGCTTTAGTCATTGGTCCCATTGGAAGGTGCAAAGTCTATTAGTGATCCTTAGTTTTATCTCTCATGTTCTTATCATCTTGGCTAGGCTAGTCATGTAACATGTACAAGTTATTTGCTGATTGGCCTAGACTTCCCATATCCCTTCCATTGTAGGGAATTTCATTAGTAAGTGGGGGTGGAAACTATAGCTCTACTTGGTTTAGGGATATGCATCCTAAGATTGTGTTATAGGCATTATCCGAGGTAGCTATAACTAAGAAATTGACATTAAGGCTTTTCATTAATGGTCGGTTACCCAAGGCCATCCTCAAGGTCACTATCCCTTCCACTCAGACCTATCCCCCTATAAAATTGATCAAAATACCTATATAAGGTTTGTACATGCTTTTTGAAGTATTAAAAGCATTAGCAACATATAACTACAAAATGTTAGCAAAATTTCCCTAATTAAAAATTATCCTTTTGACTATGAAATTGTGTACTAGCATCAATATTACCATCAAATTATCATGATCTCGGTTAATGTCACTGAAATCCTTCTTTATGAAACATAGGCTCACATTGTCCTTTTCTTTTTCCCTTCCATGATCATTATTGCTAGGAGATGCCTTTTTCTAGCATTCCTGGAGGTTCCACCTCTAATAAAGCCACTCAAAATAGTTTCTATTGTTCCCAGAACTGGAGACTCAGCTTCTTCCTATTTTCTTTCTACCTAAGCAGATTACGGTGGATGGTTTCACTCTTTCACACCATCCTCCGCTTTGCCATCACCTCATAAAACTTCTTGTACTTGGAAAGGTGTCCTGTTTTTTATTAATGCTTCTATTTCATCTTTTAACATCACATAATCATCAGTGTGGTGGTTGTAGTCATGATGAAACTTACAAAATTTTGACTTGTCTATTGAAGGAAATTTTCTTCACTTATTGAGGAGAACTTTATCAAGTCAGCTATCATCACATTTTCAATAATATGGTTAATTTGCACAATTAGCAATTTGTAGTTATTAAATCTCTTATGAGGTGGTTCTCTCTCCCACTTGGGTCCTCTATCCTTGGGATGGATGCTTTTTGACTAAGCTCTCTCAACCTGCCTTTAAGCGAGCTTAACCTCCTCCATATTTATATACATTTCCAATTAGGCCAATAGTCTTGAAAGGGACAATGTGGACAACTTGGCCAAAGAAAGGGAGAAATGCTTTGATTTGGAGGTTAGAACTAAGATGGTGCACCACCATATCTTTATTAAGGTCCTTAATTTTTAAGGCTAGAGTATTGAAATGAGTGAGATATTCCTTCAGTGTTTCACGTTGTCCTTGTTGGAAATTCACTAAGGTTGCTGACTTCTTTACGGGTGCTTTTCTGGTTGCGAAGTGGGTGGAAAATGCTCAAAAGCTACTGATCAATTACCTTGGTAGTTTCATGAACCAATGCAAACTAACTTTCTTCAAGGTCATAGAAAAGGCTTGACATATGATTGCATTCCCTGACAATAGCATAGATGGCTGGAATGCCTTCAAATGCTTCTAAAGGTCTGATTGTTTTGTTGTAAGGGTCAAAGTGAGTTAATGGTTTAAAGTGGCTAGGTAGTGGAGCAGTTATCACCGCCGCCGAGAAAGGATGGCTATCTTTATGGCAAGATGAGAGCTATTTGAAGCTTTGGCTAAGGTTGATAGTTAGGTTTAGTGGGTCATATGGCTGATGTGTATGGCTCATATAATTTTGCAAGTGATGTTAGAAATCTGCCATGCTCACTAAAGCCTTCATGATATCTGGTAGGGGTTAGGTGGTAAGATTTTGGTTTGGCAGGGTTTATGTTTAGGAATGCTGATGAATTGGTACCTCATTAGTAAAAGTGTTCATCAGAAGGAAAATGACTGTATTTAGGATTTTCTTAGGTTAGGTGGGTGTTTAGTGCATCTGGTGGTTTTGTAGTGCATGTGGGTTATGAGACAAAGTGAGTTTAGAATAAGGGAAAGAAGTAGAGACTGGGTTCACTTTGACAAGGATAGGGCCTAGAAGGTGGGGTGATGGTGAAGGAAAAGTGGGTTAGACTTGTGCATGACGGAAAGCTTCCAACTCCCTTTGCAGCTGATAAACCTACTTAGCCAATGCATGATACTCAAACTTGACCATTATTCTATGAGCTTTTTCCGCAATTTGGTTTTGATTCTTAAGCCCTCTTATGGTGATGATGCTCTTCCAAGGATGGAGCATGAGTAGAATACGAATGGAAGCATCATGACATTCGAGTGGCTAAGAAAGCCTCATATGGAGCCAAATGAAACTCTTATACTAGGAAAGACTGATAGAACTGATGGAGTTATGATTTGCACAAGTAATAGGGTCATCTATACATGATGGAAGTGATTTACTGGGTACACTCCAATTCTCAAGTTAGTTCTCAAGAAGATTTAGGTAAGGACTAAAAGATGATCCACAAAGGGAATACCTTGGTGTTTATATAAGTGTTGAGTAGGCCAATTGGCATGCTTTTGGATGAGTAGGGAACGTCTATGTGTTCTTAGTGTGTTGATTACTGAGCAAGATTTCCACTTAATGGTTAATGATGCTGTCACACCATTTATGTGTGTCTTTAACTGTACTGGTTAGTGTGAAAGCTTACCTAAGAGTTAATTTATCATTTGTATGCTTGGTAGTTAAACCTATGACTATAGTCAATCGACTTGAGTTCCTGGTTACTTATCTGTGGCTTCAACCTCTGCCCTATTATGGGTTCGAGTTGACTGGCACCATCTTTCAATGTTCAGGCTCATTATCATTTAACTTGTATATGGGGTCAAGTGGTTGTGGTCCAGTTGCTCATTTTAAGCTATATATAATGATAATCTAATATAGGAAATTCTAACATAGGTGATTAGTGGTAAAGAAATTTTGTGCCAATAAAAATTGCTAGAAATATTAAGCCAAGTTCAATTTAGTCAGCCATTTTGTTTAACACTAGAAAGCAATTTGGTGGATAGTTAAGATACTCTAACCTATTTCTTAACTCAATACCTTAGACAATAAGAATGCAACTATCAAACTTAAACTATTAAACATTAAGAAGCCAAGACATTACTTATGGAGGTCACTTTGAAGTCTGTAACTTAGTCAATTGAAATAGGCAATAGAAAAAAAGCTCTCATTTGGAAAGTGATTAATGAGAAGTAGAATTAAGAGTAAAGAGAAAAAAAACAATAGCAAGGGTGATCAGAGTCTTAGTGCATAAAAGATAGAAACACAAATTAATCAAGTCAGCCCTTGGTAACAATTCCAAAATTTGACAACTTTGAAATTGGAAAAAATGAGAACCTAAACTACCCTAGTTAAAGTAGGATGAGTCTAGGTCGACCTACAAGAACTAGTGATTAATCTAGTGTAAGAAAATAAAATACTAGGGGGATTGTTGGCAATCTACTTAGTGTTAGAATTTCCTATGTGGACTACCATAGTTTAATTAATTATAAGTTATTAGGTTAAAAATCAAACTATTAAGCCTATAATGATACTTAAACCATTAGTGGACTTTAGTGGTGTGAACCCTGTAATTGGGCTAATGGTCTTAGGTTAGTTAGCTCAGTAGGATTACAGTAAGGCAGGTCCCTACTTACATCTTAGACAAAGCTATAACCACCCTATTAAGGATACAATTTAGTTTTTCTCCCTTTCTTTGCTAGGGTTTTTTAGGAGTGAACCTGCTCAAAAAGTTTTTAATATAATGAATTATCAATTTGCACCAAGTACAATTATTATTATTATTATTAATTTATTCGTATAGATCTAAATCAATGCTTTGTAACATGATACAAAAGATCAGTTTAATTAACTTTTTTCTTTTTTTTCCCAATTTCTCAAAATTGGTATTAGAGTAATTTTTTCTTTCATGTTACAAGGCTCAAATTTGTGTATATTTATTTTGTGATTTTATGTGATCCATGATTTGTGAAGTGAAATATATATATATATATATTATAGATATAAAAACATGAGATTTATTTATATTTTTTGGCTTAATATATTTTTGAATCAATTGTAATTTTTTTTTTGTAAATCTTCTTGAGGTAAAATCATGAGTTGATGTAACTTGAATTTTTTCTAGAAAATTCAATTCATAAATTCGAAAGATTTAAAGAAAAATTTTACAAATTAATTTGTGATTACATCTCAAGAGTCTGTAATGTATAAAAGGCACAAATCAATGTAAATAAATACTTTTGAAAGGTTAAATTTTTTGAAATTTTTACAAAGTTGTTTGGGTTAGGGATTTTGCCCCTAAATTCAACATAGTTGGATGTGGAGAATTTAAGCCAAATTGGAAACTGGATTGCAAAGCAATTGGAAGAGGTAGAAGGCTAGAGGCTCATATATTCCACACTTTGCTAAGACGGTGGTAGACAATGATTCCAATCACACTGTTGGCCTGAGGTAATTTTAATGCATATTTTTCTAGAGAGAAAATTATTTTAATTATTTTTTCCTTTTTTTATTGCTAATTTTATATTATTTGGGTAGGAAATTTTACCATGTGATTTCTACATATTGTCACACTTTATGTAATTTCTGCAAAAATTTTTACTACTGTTTGATTATTATTTGAATTTTGCATGATTGTATGCATAAAGTTTTTAATATATAGGAACTATATTAGTCATGTCATCTAGAAATGAAAAATTTATTATATGATTCTTACATATTATACTATCATGTTTAATTTTTGTAGACTGATTTGATGCCATTTGCACATTTGAATATTTTCTGTATTGTTATGTGCAATTTGTAAAATTATGTAAGAATCAATTTTGCTCATATTATGCCATGAAATTTTGTGCAATCATGTACTCACTTATCGTGGTATAGTTGCATAAAATTTTGCTAAAATTAAATTTTGGAATTATATTTAGAAGAGTGTTATGTCAGTAATATATATGCCTTATCGGTATAGTATTATTAACATGATTTTTGTTGGTGATAATATGAGTGTTAGAATTGCTTATTGTGTTCTAAAAATTTTAAAAACCTTATCAGTGTTAAGTTTTAGGGATATAGCATTCAATCCTTGTGTTATATTATGAAATTCTTAAATATCATATCGATGTTGGGTTTCATGATGTAATACTATTAGAATTGCTTAGTTATTAAGGAAATGTTATAACATGATTACGTTGAACATGAAATTTTTGGAAATTTATGATGAATTTCATAAATTAGTATTTCCTCAAATTTTCATTACTTATGCAATTGATTACCATGAAAATGGTGAATGAGACCAATTATGATAATTGGGTTGAATAGAAGATATCTAGGTGGAATTACTGATATCAACCAAAGATAAATGATGACTTTACTATTGTGCAGGGCTATTTGTGAAAAGTGGATACACTCTAATAGAGTGTACTTAATGGTTGTGATGCACACTAAGATAAGACCATCATGAAAGGCATTGCTAACTCTTCAATTGCCAAAGTGTTTATGGACTTTATAGCTGATATGTTTAAAGTTTAATAAGGCTAAAGAGGATATTACCTCTTGTGACTAAATAAACTGTTTAGAATAGTGTTAATGAAATTAGTGAGCATATCATGGAATCGGTATACTACTATATTTGCTTAAAAGACATGAAAGTGGACTTGGAAGATAGTCATTTCATTTAACATGTTCTAGAGTCTTTTTCAATTAAAATTGATGTTCATGAGACATTATATCACACCCAAGAAGGTGAATGAACTTTTAGTAAAATGACCTCTATAGTTAGTCAAATAGAAGATAATGAGAAAAATTAAAAGATCTCTGTGCTCACTTTGTTTTATACGGATCGAGCACTATGGGTAAATACTGGTATTTCATCTTTATTAATAATTGTTCAAGTTTTAGTTTTGTAGAAATTTTCATTAAAAAGTCGGAATCCTTAGATTATTTTAGGGCATTCAAAGTTGAGATTAAACTCAAAATGAGAAAGAAAACCAAGTGTGTCAATCCTAATAAAGGTGATGAGTACTATAGAGATATGATAAAATTGATGAAAATCCTGATTCTTTTAGATTGGGGAATTATAGCTAGTAGTGCTATGCCTGAAAAACACTTAATTGAATTGGATCATAGGAAGGTGGAATTACACACTCATAGACATGATTAGATACATGTTAGTGCATTCAATTTTACTAGATTTTTATAGGATGATGTTTTGAAGACTTTTGTATTTATTCTAAATCACATCCCTAGTAAGTCTGTATCTAAAATCTCATAAGAATTGTTATACAGAAAGAGTCTAGTCCTAGGTATTTCCTTGTTTTGGGGTTGCAAGGTTGAAATAAAGCTATATAATCCATTTCCTAAGTAACTTGATCTGAAGAATATATTGATGGTCACTTTATTGAATATTGTAATAGTTATAGAAGTCGCATATTTTATTATCTGACCCAAAGTAGTAACGTAATTGAAGAACCTTGTTCAGTTTATTTTAAGGACTGGTTAGATAGTAGGAGTGAAAGACCATGTAATATCTCTCTTAGAAAGGTACAAGTTGCTATTCCATTAGAATGGCCACTAGTTGAAACAAATAGAATTAACACAATACAACATATTGTAAAATCGATGGTGGAAGTTAAAGAGTTTAATGCTTCTTTCTAGTAGAAAAGAATCAAATCTTTAAATGAAATACCTTTGAGGAAATCCCAGATGGCTCAGAGACCAAGATTTACTAACAACTATGTGGTATGTTTGTAGGAGCATAAATTTGACGTCAATGATGGAATTGATCTCACAGTTTTTCAAAAAGCCATTTAAAGCACTAATTCTTTGGAATTGGTGAAAGCTATAAATGATGGATTGCGTTAACGATTCATAATGATGTGTGAGATCATATAGAATTATCTATTGGTTGCAAGTTTATTGGATGCAAAAGGGTCTTTAAGACTAAAGGATACTCAAAGGGTGATTGAGAGATATAAAGCCATGTTAATGGCAAAGGGCCACATTTTGGAAGAAGTCTTTGATTATATAATATTTTCTTATTTTTTAAATTGAGGACTCATTTTGAGTATTTTGACTTAGAGCTTTACTAGATGCATGACAGTCTTGTTAAATGATGAGTAGTTAGAAACTATTTATATGAACTAACCAGATGATTTCTAAGAGCAGAGCAAAGAATACTTAGCATGTAGATTTAAATGATTCATATATATAATTTAAATTAAGAGTCTAGACAATGATATCTCAAGATTATTGAAATTGTTGCTTCCCTTGGGTTCAAGAAGAATGATGCAAATTTGTGTATCTATTTTAAGTTTGGTATGGATGATAAGTAGAAAATGTACCTATAAAAATACTTGATTTTACCCTTTAATTAGTCATTAACTTGTGGTTTTTGTCTATCTTTTCCCTTAGTTTGTTAGTTTAGTTCTAGATACTGCTGTAGTTTGTTAA
>JANHAO010018234.1:0-13673 GCA_026873985.1 Saraca asoca
ATTAAGTTTTACCTAACAACTTTTGATGCCATCTCTTTTAGTGTGTATGGATCAAGTTTCAGTCTCTTTAACAAATTTTAACATGTTATTTCATATTCCAGGCCTATCACCTAGTTACGCAGGCCTTAAACGAAGTAATCTCAGAGCTAGATTCATTGAGTACAAAGATAACACACTAATTATGCAACTTCTGAGGGATAACCTTACAAAGACAAGTAGTTTCTTTTGGGAAGATGTATTCGATGCCATTTACAAGGCAAAGCACTTGATATACATAGCAGGATGGTTTATTTACACAGAAATCACCTTAATTAGAGACTTAAGTAGAAAAAGGCCAGAAAGAGATTTGACACTTGGAGAACTTCTAAAGATGAAGGCAAATGAAGGGGTTACTATCCTAATGCTTGTTTGGGATGATAGAACATCAAGGAAGTTACTGAATAAAGATAGAGTTATGGCCACTCATAATGAAGACACAAGAAGTTACTTCCATAATACAAGAGTTCATGCAGTGCTATCCCCACGTAATCCTGACAATGGACAAAACATTGTCCAAGGTTTTGAGGTTGCTACAATGTTTACATACCACTAAAAGATTGTGATTGTTGACAGTGAAATGCCAAATGGGAATTTAGAGAAAAGAAGGATTATGAGCTTCATTGGTGGTATTGATCTTTGTGATGGAAGATATGACAAACCATTTCATTCCATTTTTAGGACACTTGATACCCACTTATGGCTTCCTAAATACCTATGAGGATGCAGCCATGGCAGGTCTTGTGAGCGAGAAAGATCATATCATTAATCGAAGCATCCAGAATGCTTATATCAATGCCATCAGAAGAGCTAAAAACTTCATATATATAGAAAATTAGTATTTTCTTGGAAGCTCCTTTTGTTGGAACTCAAATGACATCAAAGTTGAGGATATTGGTGCTGTGCATCTTATACCAAAAGAATTGTCACTAAAAGCTATTAGCAAAATTGAAACAAGAGAGAGATTTGCTATCTATATAGTAATTCCAATGTGGCCAAAAGGTATTCCTAAAAATGCAACAGTTCAGGCCATATTGAACTAGCAAAAGAGAACAATGGATATGATGTATATTGATATAGTTCAAGTTCAAAAAACCAAGGGAATTCAGGCAAACCCAAAAGACTATTTAAGTTTCTTTTACCTAGGAAATCAGGAAAAGAAGAAGAATGGAAAGTATGAACCAAGTGAAAAACCAGAACATGAATCTGATTACAGCTGAGCTCAAGAATCTAGGTGGTTCATGATATATGTCCATGCCAAAATGATGATAGATGAGTTCATCCATCATACTCTCTATGGTGCATTTCTACTAGTGATTCTGTTACTTCTGTGCATTTTATGTCTCTAAAGAGCACAAATAATCACATAACTGATGGCTACAAATTTTCAACTAACCACATTGCAACAAACCCCAAATAATCTTTACTAAACTTGACTAAATATTTAATCTCAGCTTACAAATATCCAAGAAATACACATATAATTTGGTTCCATGTACACATAATAGCAAACTCCAAATCCTCTAGAACACAAAAGTGGCAAACATAGCTAGATACAACGTAATAGTATGGCTTGTACTTTTATATCCACAACTATACCTAAAGTAGAAATCATACAACAAAATCATAAAATTAAACTGGCAGCATTGAATAACTTGAGAAAACCACAAAGACTTCCGATTAAAGAGAAACCAACTTGATTACCTCCTTTTATAACAACTCAATTGAGTTAGAGGTTGATTTTCCTTTACCATTGTGTCACTATATCTCTGACTGGTGAGTGAGAGGGAGAAAGGGCTCGATGGTGTTTGAACCAAGTGAACAAGAGAGAGACCAAAAGAGGGAAAAAGGGCTCGAACATTCAAGCTGGTAGCTAGGTCAAGTTCTTTAAATTGGCTCTGATCCAATTCAGCACCAAGGAGAGGTTGCAGCACATTCTTAATGGCAATTTTTTTAGGTACTTAGCAACGGTTATGAAAAACCGCCATTAAACATTGGCCCTTAGTGGTGGTTACCAAACAACCACCATTAAACTTTGAACTTTAGCAGCAGTTATGTCAGAACCACGGTTAAAAACCTATTGTAACAAGCTTCTCACAAGCGTCAAACCCAAGTTACTTGATCTGCGTCATTAGCAGCAATTCTAAGACAACCGCTAGTAAAAACTATAGTTAATGACGGTTTTGCCAAAAATTGCCTCTAATATTTGCTTTTCAAAGGAGTTAAACCTAGGTCACTTGGCTTAACCGTGTCTTTAGCGACAGTTTACAAGAACCGTCTTAAACAAATCACCACTAAATAAAAGTCATTAGTGGTGATTCAACAAAACTATCACTAGATAGAATCTCTTAGCAACGATTCAATACAACTACCCACAAATAACAAGTATTAAGCAATGGTTACTTATAACTGTTAGGAAATAATCGCCACAAGCACTTGTCTTTTAAACCCAGTATATTTAACGTGTTCTTAGCGGCGGTTCACCCGAATCACCACTCTTGAACTGCCACTAGGAACCTTTTCTATAGTAGTGGTTGTCAAGTGTTCTTACATTAATAGTTTGTCTTTTTCTCTATATATCAAAGTTGAATAAAAAGCATTTAAATTATAGTTTAAGACCTAAATTTTATATTATGTTATCATTGCCCAAATTATCAAGATATAAGATCTTAGTGTTTATTTGTAAAGACCAACTTAGCATTTTTGCATAAGTATTTATATATATATATATATACACATATGTGTGTGAGCCATGATTATCTATTGGTGATTAATATTAGTACTCTTGATATGTTCATGAAATGATTTTGCCAAGTGGTTATGTATGAAAAGTGATTGAATTGCAAATGAATTTTGTTTTAAGAAAAGTTATCTCCTTCTTGGCTTTGTGTTGCATTCTTTTTTTTTTATCCCTTGGAAATTCCTTTGGAAAACTCTCAATTGCACTTGTGATTAGAATAAAATCTGTTGGAACAATAAGGGGAGAATATCTGCTGGAAGGATAAGGTGAATAAAGGTGACTGAATTTTGTTAGATAAGGTTATCTATAAGAACTCACCATTAGATCCTAATGTTATATTGAGATCATGTGTTTTCATGTTACATGTACATTTCAAAAGTATGAAATATTTTATTTTATTTTATTTTTCGTACAGTGTGTTTTGAGTTAAATGACTATTCATTGGCTTGTACGAGACTTGAATTATTTTCTTTTAAACTTAAACTTATTGAGAGATTGAATACTAGTTTATATGTTCTCCTTGGTTTGTGTTTGGCACCTCATTAGCTCACTTAAAGCTATCATGGTTACTATTTTATTGCTAACAGCATTTTTTTTCATAATGCTTTGACATGAAAGTTTTGATGTATAAAGATATACTTTTCTATAGCAATTGTTTCATTTTCTCTAGGGATTTATATTGCAATTGGTTATTTTCATAAAAATGTTACTTTCCCAATCTTACGAGGAAGATTTTCTTATTTTGAAAAGTCCAGGGAAACAAAGTAAAGCCTTTTATGCATTACAAATATATACTTTGTTAACACTGTATTTTTTGTGTAAGTTGTTCACTCACTAAATTTCAATAACACTTACCCTTTCCTTGTTTAAACATTTTTGTTTCCAGGGCATTGGATTTGACAATTTCAACCTAATCTCCAAGTTGAATTAACAACTTTGGAGACTAAAGACATGATTTGGATATATGTGTTAGTAGTTGTCACATGTGTCTAGTCTTCATTTTTTTGTGTGTAGTTATTGTAGGGTGAATATGTGTTAACTACTATAAATAAAGATTTTATCGAAGGCTTATGACCCTAGCAAATATCTAAAAAATAGAGAAAATTCAGTCAATATTTTATTATAAATATTTTTCTTTAGCAAAACTAAATTTTCAAACACTTTGAAATGAATTTTCAATTATTGTCTTTCTTAGAATAATGGGAATTATGCATTGTCAAAATGTGTGTCAGGCCTGTAAGAAGTCATCACTAGATGTCTTCCTATGCCAGTTGCACCTTAAGTTGGGGCATGACAAATTGGCATTATTTAGTTCAAAGTGGATGATAAAATGTAATAAGATCTTGAGTTATAATTATAGACCTCTTTTATCTGAATCCAATTACACATACATACATGAAACACTTAACAATATTGATATTATATTTGGATCCACTATTATTTCATATAGTATCTATCTATCTTTTGTGATAGTTAATACTTTAGTAAGATAGTTTTGACTATCCAATTCTATATATTTTAATTCAAACTATGTTCATTGTAAAAGTCAAAATTCTTGAAAAGGTCACGGTTGATGTTAGGAATAAAATAATTATTAATAAAACAAATAATTTTTAATTCTATGCTCTATTAATATATGTGTAATACTAATTTATTTCATCTATACTCTAAATTGATGTATTTATATATAGTTTGAAATTAAATTTTACCCCTATTAATATTAGATCATAATCATAGTCATATTAAATATCTAATTATTGTTATAAATATAATTTTATATGCTAAATTATAGAAATTTTGTGTATGCACAATGATATGCTATTGTTTATATAATTAGGGTCTAATTTATAAAATTAGGGCTTTTTGAGAATACGAAAGCATGTCAATGTTCATGTTAAAAACTACTTGCATGGTATATCCATTGTTATTTATCACACTAGTCATTTGTTCATAAAAAATCATTGTTAGTGGTGACATCATTATGATTTAACAAGAATAAGTTCATTCCGAAAGCTGTCAAAAGTTATCATCCATTCTTTTTACTAACTATTTTTATATATTATAATATAAATTTATCCTCCTTTATCTCCTTTTGTTTTCTGCCTCCCTTACATTAACTGGATAAGAAATTCTTAGATTTCGATCCGCCCAAATTATCTTGATATTTTATTTGAAATTGTACCAAATAAGAATACATAAAATTTAGTCCAACAACTCACGAGCAAAATGAAAAATACCATATCAAATGATTTTTAAGATTAAGCGATATGAATTAATGTGAATGGCCATATTTGTTTGGTGTAGTGCTATATGTGTTTGTGGTTCCTTTTAAGTAGATCGACATATTTTTCATATTTACATAAAGGATCAATAATAATAAAAAAAAAGAAAAAATTTAATAAAATAATGATTCTTAATCTTTTTGCAATAAAGTTATATATATATATATTTAGTTTGCATGCATAAGTATGAGAAAAAAGAAGAATTGAGAAGCTGTAAGCCAAGAGGTCAAAGAGAAAAATTGCATTAGTTTTCGTCCATCCTGTTAGAAGATTGATCACAAAATTTACTGCGATTTACATGAAATTTGAGTATATTATTTCTAATATTTTAGATAGTATAGTGCATATGTTATCTTAAATTTTTCTTTTTCTCTACTAGCTTATCTTCCACAATAATTGGTTAGAATTATTGTATAAAGATTCCACCTAAGTTGGTGAAGAGTTTTATTTAAATTGTTCTCTAGAATTTCTAAGAAGACGTTGTTATACCTATCAGTTATTTATTAGTGGAAGAATTTTTACTGAATTAGGTCCCGTGGTTTTTACTCTCATATTGAGGGATTTTTCACATTAAAAATTGTTAGTCTTCTGATTTATTTTTCTACAAATAATTTTGCATTGAATTTATTTAATTGCACAGGGTGGAAAAATTGATCTAAGTAATTTAATATTTTTTGTTGTGATATATTCTAGTATTTTTTTTCCCAACAAGTGGTATCAAGAGTTTCATTGTTACTTTACTATGTGTGATTAAATGGTGGAAAATTTAGGAGGCACAATGATTAAATTAAAATTTTCAAATTATTCATATTGGAATCCTAGAATAGAAGACTTATTATATTGCAAGGATTTGTTTGATCGCATTGAGGCTAAACATATTAAACCTATTGAGAAGACTGATCAGAATTGAAATAAAATAAATAGGAAGATTGTTGGCTTGATTAGGCAATGCATTGATATTAGCGTATTCCATCATGTGTCTACTAAAATTGATATTCATGAATTGTGAACTCAATCAGTCCATCCATAGGAACGTAAAATTACATAGAATAAAACCTTTTTAATTTAGAAGCTAGTTAATATGAAATATAAAGAAGGGTGTTCATTGATTGAGCATTTGAGTAGCTATTAAGGTATGGTGAATCAACTAACTGCTATGATTATAATCTTGGATAATGAGATGTAAGCACCGTTATTACTTAATTCCTTGCCTAACAGCTGGGAAACTCTAATTATATCTTTGAGTAATTTTGCTCCAAATGAGAAGGTGGCATTGACAATAATGAAAGACAACATGTTGAATGAAGAAAAAAGAAAGAAAGAACATGAGACTTCGAATCATTGAAACACACTAGTTGCTAGAGATCCACATGGGAAAAATCAGCACAAAAATTTTAATGATCGTGGAAAGTCTAGAGGAAGAAAAACAAGCCATATTAAGAACTAAAAACTGATAAATCAAGGGAAAGAAACAAAGACAAGAAAGAAGATAAAGATACTACTATTGTTGCATCTAATAAAGAAGTTGTGATTGCTCATTATGATGAATACTTGAATCTTACATATGAAGACTTTACTTGGGTTATTGATTCAGGAACTTCTTACCACATTACTCCTTATAAAAATTTCTTCACATCTTATTCTACCTTCGAGTGTGGTACAATTAGATTGGGAAATCAAGATTCATGCAAGATCATTGGTATTGGAGATATCAACCTAGAAACTAATACCATATGCAAATTACTATTAAAAAATGTCAAACATGTTCCTGATATCTGCCTCAATTTGCCCTCTACTGAAGCACTTGATGATATGGGTTTTGAAAGCTATCATGGTAAAAGTAAATGGAAGCTTACAAAGGGGCCTCTAGTTATGGCAAAAGGTGAAAAGATTAGTTCTCTTTACCGAACAATAGTAACACTGTGTAAAGAAAAGGTGAATGCTGCTAAAGACTCTTCTGTGTTATGACATATGCACTTGGGTCACTTAAGTAAGAAAAGACTTGATGTGATGGCAAAACAAAACTCTATTCCGATAAGAAGACTTCCATAAAGAACTATACTCATTGTTTGACTAGTAAACAACATAGAGTTTCATTTCTTAAATTCCCTCCACATATAAAATCAAATATTCTTGATTTGATTCATACTTATGTGTGTTTTATGGATCCAAGAACTTTTGGTAGTGCTATATATTTTGTTACATTTATTGATAACCACTCCAGGAAAATGTGGACCTTTGCTCTAAAAATTAAAGACCAAATGCTTGATGTTTTAACTAAATTTCATATGCATGTTGAAAGAAAAACAAAAATGAAATTAAATTGTGTTTGAGTAGATAATGGTGGTAAGTATAGAGGTTTGTTTGAGAAATATTACAAAGATCATGGCATTAGGCTTAAGAAGACTGTTCCAAAGACACCTCAACAAAATAGGGTTGTTGAGAGGATAAATCAAACAATTAATTAATGAAAGAATTAGATGTATGCTCTTTCATGCAAAGTTTTCTAAAACCTTTTGAGGTGAAGCAATGAGAACTGTAGCAGATTTGATTAATGATCAGTTGTCGAGGCTAATTAAGATTAGAAAACTTATAAACCGAGCTACCTAAACTACTTGTGGTATAGGCAACACCAAGTCAAGCCCTTGGATCATTTGGATGATATCAATCAAATTAGGAGATAGAAAAGAAGGGGGGTTAGTAGTAACTACACTAATAGCTAACTAAAATGCAGAAATGAAAATAGAAGTAAATAAACCAACCAGCCCAAGGGAATCAACTAAGCTTGAGATTAATGGATCCTTGATCATCAAATATTCATCCAATTGTTAATCATATTCTCTGGCTTAAAATCATAACAAGAAGCCTTGAAATGATTAATGAACCATTTACTAGTTAAGCATATAGCATTTGGTTTCAGCCAAGTAAACAACTCATCAAAAACTTGATAAATTGCTTAGTTTTCCTATCTTATTCCTATAATTGATCATTAAGCAACAATCATATTAACATCTAAGCCAAATGAAGCCATTCAATTCAAATATCATAATAAAAATAGAAAGGAAAGGAGAAGAAATCACAAACAAATGAATGCAAGGTACAAACCAGAATCTCAGCATTAATATTCAAGTTGTTAATCCCTTGAACTGATTACAAACTCAGCCTTCCATGGAAGGTAAGAAAAATACAGAAAAAATGAAGAAGAAAACATCCTACTATACTCTACAGGAACTTCCTCCCAAAACTGAACTCAAAACTTACTAAAAAGGCTTTCAACTAAAATGAATTTTCCCAGGAAAATAGAAGCTAGCTACATGGTTGGTGAGTAGGTAATCATGATGGCTGGTCTGGTTGCTTGCTACCATTCCTCTTGTGTGTTCTGTGCTATTGCAAGCTGTATTCTTTGGTTTTTCACTGTCTTAATGACATTCAGCTAGTTAAGTGTGAGTTGGTATAAGAGATGGTCCATTCGGCTTAAGTTGCATGTCAATTGGGGCCTAAAAATTCAATTCTGCAGAAGCCCATTTTATCAACATTCTGTCTCAGATTTTCAGCTCCATTTGCATGCCCAAATTGATGGATTCAGGTCTGAAAGCCTTCATGAGAGTTGTAGCTTTATGTCTTAAATTCCATTTGGGCATAGTTTGACCTTATTTGGACTTGTATAGCTCCAGATATGGTCTAATGAATGCTCAGAGGTCTAGTTGCTCGTGATAGGCTAAGGCAACATTCTGGTTTTGAATTTAACTCCAAATTCAGATAGCCAATTGTGAGATTCAGCCTTAGAGGTCTTCATGAAGGTTGTAGAGCTATGTCTTAGATTTCCTACAAGACATAAATTACATTAATTAGACAAGTGTAGCTCAAGTTATAACAAAAATATAGAAACTACTCAACAAAGCCAAATTCTATAGAATTTTCCATAATGACTCCAATTGACAATACACCATAAATATACAATAATACAGCTGAAAGTAAGTCATTTTGGATCTTAAAAATCTTAGTGAGAGGACAATTAAGTGATATCAATTAACCATTCTCCTTCAGCTCCTCTTGATTTTGATGTTCTAGAGACTAGGACAGAAGTCTCATACAATCATTTGAAAGTGTTTGATAATAAAGCATTTGTGCACATTCCAAAAAATAAAAGGTCCAAGCTTGATGGCAAGACTAAATAATGTATTTTCTTGGGTTATGATCATGATGAATTTGGTTACAGATTGTAGGATATAATAAATAAAAAATTTATGAGAAGCCGAGATATGATATTCTTTGAAGACCAAACTATTGAAAATCTTGACAACACCAAAAAACCAAAGCCAATAAGCACTGGTTATGTGGATTTAAGTCCTAAACCTCCTACCATGGTCACTAATAATCGCAAGGCACATGCAAAGATTAATAATACTAAACCTCAGCTTGAGGTGCCTATTAATCCAATTTACTTGCATAACCTCTTGAACCTCAATTAAGGAGATCTACTAGAAAGTGTCATTCTTCCCAAAGATATCCGCCTAATGAATATATGATGTTCATTGATGGGGAAGAGCCTAAGAATTATGAAGAAGCTATGTCTGATTAACACTAAGAAAAGTGACTATAAGGTATGCAATATAAATTGAATTCCTTGCATGAGAAAAAGACATATGAACCAGTAAAGTTGCCTATAGGTAAGAAAGCATTCAAGAACAAATGGTTATTCAAGATAAAGTTAGATGAGAGTATCTCATAGCCAAGGGTCAAGGCATAGTTGGTTGTGAAAGGCTTCAATCAAAGAAGGGGATTGACTTTAAACAAATATTCTCACTATGGTTAAAATGCCCTCTATCAGAGTTATGCTTAGGTTAATGACTAATTTGAATTTAGAAGTTAAGCAGCTTGATATGAAGACTGCATTCCTTCATAGTGACTTGGAGGAAGATATTTACATGGAACAGTTGGAAGGTTTCAGAGTCAAAGGTAAAGAGCATCTGACAGGATGGACAAAAACCAAATAGGGCCTAAGGGGTTTATTTGTATTAGATGATTTGACCATGTTAGTTAATTGCCAAATAGAGCCTAAAACTAAGCTACATGAATATGAGTCTCATCATTTAATTGAATTAAAATTTGACCTAATTTGAGGTAATCAAATCCATTTAAACTTAACTAACATGATCAAGTTTAACGAATATAATTATCTGATTGTAACATTTTAATTCTAAAAATGCAGAAATTACAATGGTGGGGTTCAAACTTTAAACCCAAAGTGAATGAGACATAACACCAATGGCTTACCACTAGGCTAAGTTGTTTGTGAAATAAAGGTGTACACAATAATAAATTTGTTATACTATTTTAATTTTTTAAGCAGCATACATAATATAATTTGTATTTTTGCTTGTAATATAATATAAATTTGCCATAGATATCACTTTATGAGGAGTTTGTTTGATAAACCATTATTTTCTTACAATATTGATGATATATTATTTAGTTTGATCACCAATCTATTTAGTTCAACCAGGTCAACCTTGACCTTTTAACTTTATCCAAATAACCCAAGAGTTACTAGTTCTTAAAGATAAGTTAATTGCAAAAATGCTAACACCCAAAACTTTTTTGGAATATTTGAACTAGTGAGTATAAATATCTAAATGTGCCTACAAGATTACACTTGATGGATTTAGTTATTGGTGAAACTACTAGGTATTGGCACCTAAGTGGTATGTTCTTTATGAACCTTATCATCAATATTGGTCCACTCTAATTAGTGATCAACAAATATTATAATACAATCTCAATCCACATAACAATTATATGGAATAAGAAAGAAAAGTCTTTCTAAATTTCAACACATGTTGCTTCTCATTTATGGCAAAATTATTGAAGAAAGATAAAGATGTGTCTTTTAGTTCATTCCTTAAGATAATTCATACCTATTTTGCATCTAGGTGGATTAAATGTGTGAGGAAGAAAAAATGTTTCTTTTCAATCTCTTATATTGTAATTATGTTTAATTTATTAATAATAAGATGAACATTTATCACACTAATAGTGGAAAATTTATGAGGCTTAATATTAGAAATGAAGCATGTATTCATCTCCTATAACCTTTGAGAAAGAGAGGAAGAATAAGAGAAAAAACTCTTGATTTCTCATGGATGATTTTTAAGCTTAATTATACTTCATTATTATGAGATAATGATGAAATTAAGTATTGTAGTTATGACTTTTAAGTACGTAATCACTGGGCAACCAAAAGATATATTTTTTAGATAATGTAATTGATGTTACTATATAAGTGAAGTGAATCATAATTTTAAAAAAGCGCAAACACTCAGTTATTCTATTGGCTCTTGATTCAAGAATATACTCAAGTCTTTATTATGCAAAAAAAAAAAAAAAGGGAGAATGAACAAGTCTTAAATTTTACTCTTCATAATATTAACTTGATTGTTGATCCTAGGCATATTTTAGGGCTATTTCTATCATTCTAGAACTATTCCACAAGATTATTGAGATCAAAAGTCTTCCATGCATTGTAGCTCACCTTGCTTGGAAAGACAAGTGAGTTCATGAATTTATATAAATTATTTTTATTTATTTTTAATAATAAATAAATAAATCAAATCACAACAAACCTATCATTTTTAAAAGCTAAGTAGAGCTTATCCACGTGTGGTTTATCACTATTTCATTCTACCCACCTATGGTTTAAAAAGTGATAAATTGTCTATTTATGATTTGTTTAATTAGCATATAAATCACCGCCATATAAAAAATAGATTCTTACATGTCACTTTCTCATCCAATTCTCTTTCTTTCTCAAGTAGTTGAGATGCATTTTTCAAACTTTCAATTTACAAAATCATCACATGAAGATTTATCTTTAGTATATCAAAGATAGCATATCTGAAAGCTAAATCTACAAGTGCAACTATGAAAACTCCAACTCCTATTGAATTTGATTTGGCAAGTATTTAGAAGAGTTTATCCAATGCTTCAAGAAGAAATTTAGGGTCTATAAGGCTATCTTTCACAATACAAATGGTGAATATAAGCAAAAGGTTAGTTGCACAATTGCCAGAGAATTTTGCAGGAATATTTTGAGCTTTTTTATAGCTAGGGATGACAATGGGGTAGGTGAGACAAATCAAGCTATCCCAATCCCATCCCCACAATAGTCACTCTTGTTCTATCCTTACCTTATCCACACAGGTGGGGCAAGTTGGTGCCCTATCCCCATGATCCACAAGGCATCAATATCCCATGGGGAAAACTAAAAAATTCAACAAAAAATTAGAAAAAATACATATAAAAAAATAAAAATTTTCAATTTAAATACTTCAAATCCACACATGTAGGTCTAAAATCACACATAAAATTCAATATAATGTCTCAAACAGAAAAAAAAAAAAAACAAAAACAAAAACAACAACAACAACAACAACAACAACAACAACAAATATCACATAAGATCCAAGATGTCATTATTATTTGTCTTTAACCTTCATCATCTCTAATTAAATCTTTTGAATTTATTTTTTTAATTAAATTTCTTAAAGACCTAATAATAATATAGGCATATGTATTAGTTTATGAGGATAAAATTGTAATTTCATAAACTCGGGGCACCATGGACAAGGTAGACTAATATTGCCCTATCCTGAAATTTGCCTCAAGTTGAAAACTTGCCCCATATCTTGTCCTGTAAGATAAAAATCTATACCATATCTACATCTTATTGAAAAAATATCGATGGGGTAAGCCCTGAATCCAAAATTTTGCCATCTATATTTACTGTTGAAGTTGATGTGAAGACACAAATGGATTCAAGAACTTAAATTACTCAATTGAGAAGGAAGTTTGGTTCTTGCTATTTATGAGCATCTTGAGAAGTTAAAAGATATTTTCAAAGATTCTGCATTATAATTTATTGGTTTTGTTATTTTGGTGGGATTTGGGATTTAGAGCATAAGTAAATATGAGAGAAAGAAAGAGAATTTGATGAGGAAGTGGCTATGTGAGAATCTATTAATTTTTTGGATGATAGTGAGTTATATGCTACCTAAGGAAATCATAAGTAGGTAATTGTCATATTTTAAATTACATATGAATAAAATGAAATAACAATAAACCACATAGAAATAAGTTGTTGTTTACCCATTTTAAAAACATATATTTGTTTTAAGCCATATTTAAAGAATATTTTCTCAACTTTTAAGCAAACAAGTTTGTAACTTAGTTTCTCTTTCCAATGAACATGAATAGTCAAAATAAACACAACCCAAAATGTTTATATAATTAGGACCTAATTTATAAAACTAGGACTTTTGGAAAATACAAAAGCTCGGAAGTGCTCAATGTTGCATGATGTGAATTTTTTTTTAATCAGAGTAAGAATTTCAAAGGAAATAGAAATTTGTCACACATCCTTTTTATCAAATATTTTTAGATATTATATCTAAATTTATTTCCTTTCATATTTTTTTTTACATGCTCCCTAAATTAACCGGATAAGAAAGTATAAAATTCATCCACCTTATGCTAATATTCTATTCAAAATTGTATTAACAAATAATACATTTAATTTACTCCAATATTTTACTAGCAAAATGAAAGTTGATCAAATA
>JANHAO010018235.1:0-13675 GCA_026873985.1 Saraca asoca
ACGGGAAAAGGGCAAGATCAATCTTTGCTTCCGCTATATAAATTGTTTACCACGTTTTTACATCACCTGTTTGGGACCTACAGTTAATAAGGCCCATTAATTAACCATTCAATATGATTTAATGCTAGCTAAATTTCCATAGGCAATTTCATTGTTTGTGGCTATTTGGTTGTAAGGTAGTAATAGGATGTTGATTTACTACTGGGGTAAATCAATTCTCCTAGAGAATTGAGGATAATTAGTTAAGTTGCTATTGGAGTAATTCAATTAATTAGACTTATTGTTTTCAGAATTTAATGCTATTGATAAATCGATTGGGTGTTAGGCTCTCACTAATTTGACAATAAGAGCCAATTAGATACTAGGCTTAGTTAGCAAAATTAGGAAGAAATTAACAAAGATTAATTAAGTGTGGAGCTTAATTAATATCTTGATTAAGTAGTCAAAATAAGAAAGAAACAATAATTTCATAGATCAGTCATTGAATTAGTTATAGGAGTCCATTGGATTAAGCTTTTATCCATCAATTTTCTTTTTCTTTGTTTTGATTTTGTCACGCATTAAAGCTATCTAATTTAATTCTTAGCCTAATTAGATAGTATCCATCCCCCCCTCCCCAATTTTCTTACTGTGAACACATAAAGGTGAATCACCAGTCTCAGTGGACATGACCTAGACTCATCCTAACTAGTAGCTTAGGTCGTTCAGTATTATTTTTGACCGATTTTGAGCACCTTCATATATCTATTTCATCCTTTCTCATTCTCAAATATGCGCATAGCATTTTTTTTTTTTTGTTATTTTTATTTTCAGCCTTTTGTTTACATGATTGCATTTTAAAAAGAGTAGAAATAGTTGAAATTACAAATGGACTTGTTGTTCAAGAAAGATCTATAAAAAAAAGGATGATAACTACAAAGAGGAAAACCAAACTGATGATAGAAAAAAAATAGATCTAACAAGAGAAAGAAGAGAAAGTTAAAAAAATCAAACTCTTAGTTTTGACATTGGAGTAGAAAGTACTTAATACTAACCATTGAAATGTGAAAATGCACTTCTTTTTATTTTGTATATGAGTTTGATGTTAGCCTTTTAGTTGTTAAGTTGTAAAAAAAAATAAGGAAATAGTTGTTAAGTTATGAGAAGAAAATGAAAAAGAAAGAAGAAGATGGTGCATCACAGCGGCATTGGCCTCTGTTTATAAAGAGGTTAAGAGTGGCTTTAGTTATATTATTTTATCTTTTTATTCTTTCTTTCTTTTCTTTTCTTAAAAAACAAGCTACAAAGACCATAGGTCTCTGTTACTATTTCCATTCCCCCTGTTGACAGTGGATTTCGATTCTGTCAAATCCAGCCAACCTGAAGGGCTCTTACAGACCTAAACTGCAATCTAGTTATGTGAATGTTAACAAATATAGTAAGCAATAGAAAATGGATAAAAAATAGATAAAGAATAGGATGAATACGTCAAGGTTTTAATGTGGTTCAACTAAAGCTGGACGATATCGGCCTTTACATCCACGGTAGCATTTTATTGCTTATGGAGAAATTTTAGTAGAGTTTCGATATTGTATTTTAGCTTCAAATCTTGGATCCCCTTTTACAGAGAGTTCCTTCCTCTTATTTATAGAAAAGAGGAAAGTTATAAATATAATTACATGGTTTGTATTTCTGTTACATCAAATAATAAATGTAAATAACAAGTGCAACTTTTGTAAATTGGCTTCTGCAAACTACTGGTTGATTTCTACTAATTGCTTTCTTCAGGTGGGGTTGTGATGCTACTTCTTGCAGACTGGTCCCATGCACTAAGTCTGAGAGGGTCCCTGCTTTGAGTTTACTCTCCACTAGCCCTTAGCTGGGCAAGGTGCAATGTCCATAAGCTGGAATAGTCTGGGATCATCACTGGCCTTTGGTTAGCAAAGATGAAATTAGTGAGCTCATCTTTGGCAATACGAGCTTGCGTATAGTAAGGTGCTGACTATGCAAGCTGGACCTCATTCCTTAATGAGCTGGGACTCTGCCTCATTCTATTGCTTGCATAGGTAGCGGCCTAGCGAACTCAGCTTTTTTCTCATCTAGACTTAGCCTGTTGCTTGGCCTTTGCCAGTCCATCTCGTTGGTCCAGAAAATGTAACTCTCAGCTCGCTTTGCGAGCTTGGAGTTGAATGATTTTACTGGTAAAGGGGCCTTCTTTATAGATTACCATATAGTCAAAGTCTTTGATCAACCTGTTGCTTCATCTAATCCAAGCCATACCTCATGCTATACGTGTCTCACCACCATGGCTGAATCTACCTTGTTTTCTTCCAAAGCATTTAATGGAAGCAGTTGGGAGTTCTTCCAGACTCTTTAGTAAGACCAGGCTAGTCTATTAGTTAAAGTATGGGAAGTTCTTCTTCCTTTAGCCAATGAATGAATTAATAGGAGCCTTAGACAAGCCCCCAGACCTCCGGTAGTCTATTTTTTTGGAGATATGTGCATGGTTTGCTGCATAGAAAGCCTTCTCAAGCAATTCTCCTACTCTGAGAATGAGGGAAGATCTTTCATAGATCTTAGATTATTTCCTCATGGTGATATCGTGGGGTTCTTCCTTCTCAGTCACTCCCGCATGCCTTCTCACCATGAGGTTCTTCCTTCTTAATCACTCCTACATGCCTTCTTGGAGTTCTTAGTGCTAAGCGTGAGGCTAAAAAAGAGCTTGCAGCTAAGGAGGATGATTGAAAAAAGAAAGTTAGGGATCTAGCGTGCTCCTCAGTCCCCCAGGAATTAGTCTCCCAGTAGCCGGCCTTCTTTTTATTCTCTTCAGCCTTCAGCTTGATCTAATTTGTACTTCAAATCTTGTAAATTTACCTCGTTAAGGCTTTTTAATGAAAGAACTATTCTTTATGATTCTTGCATATTGTGCTGAATATTCTACATATCACAAATGAAAACATAAATTCCTGCAATCACAGTAAAACAAAATGTCTAGATAACCAATCGGTTACATTTGTTAGCAAATCTGAGAACCAAAATGCTTCAGTGATGATTGCATGAGAGCTGTGAGCATTAGGTTGTATGAGAGCTACGAGCATTAAGTTGCATAAGAGCTACGAACATTAGGTTGCATGAAAGTTATGAGCATTAAGTCACATGAGTAGAGTTTATCTTGAGCATTTCCATACCTCAACTAGACCAAAGGTCGCAATTGGCCAATAAGTTTCTAGAATGAGCTCCAGGGGCCTCAACTGGAAAGCTAGCAATTGTACCAGAATGAGCTTCGACGGCTTCAGTTGGAAAGCTGACAATTGTACCATAATAAGCTCTAGCAGCCTCAACTTAAAAGCTAGCAATTGTCCCGAAATGAGCTCCGACAGCCTCAACTCGAAAGCTAGCAATTGTACCAGAATGAGCTCCGGTGGCCTCAACTTAAAGGCTAGCTTGTATCAAAATGAGCTCCAGCGGCCTCAACTCAAAAGCTGGCAATTAAGTAAGGTTGCATAAAAGTTGAGCCTTTGTAACGTACAAGTGCCTAGGTCGTATGAAAACTGTGCCCTGGTAAACTTTGTTGTAAGATGGGTGACTAATCTTGTCAGACTTGAGGACAACTTGCTTCTTACCACAACACTTTGTGAAGAGTTTATTCAAAACCAACAAAAGAATTCTAAATGCATTCATTAATTTTTGAAGCCCATTACAACATTAATATATGATTCTCATTATAGAGCCCTCTTCTTGCCGAGGGTTCCGCTGGGAAGGCTTAGGTCGCTACCTAGAAGATTGTTGATCCCTATGACTCTCCTGGTCATGAAAAAAGTGACCTGGATTTTGTTGTTACAAGCAGCAACCTGAAGACTGATTAGCTCTGCTCAAACATCTAACTTGCTATTGCTGGGGAACATTCTCAGGTGTGGCGGCTTCATTTTGCCTTTGCAAACCCTGAGCTTGAACTTATGCTAGTGCAGTGACTACTTTAATCAGTTCTCCCATCGTATTCTTTAGCCTTTCCTAGCATTGAAACCAGGCTTGAACTCCATCAGGGCCGTTAGTAATAGCAACAGGCTGAAAAGAACTGGTCAGAGCCAAGCTAGCTGTGACACTAGTGACAGGAGTAGTGGAGGAGTCTGTTGTAGGAACATAACCTTATGAAGGGTCAGCCAATACATTCGAAGCTCTAGTGGCTCTTCCTTTTGCCATTACAGCTACACAAGAGATCAATCAAAATATGAGAGATTAACCAAAGAGCAAATGAGTCCCATCGGGCATGCCAAAATGTTGACAGTGGATTTCAGTTCCACTAAATCCAACTAACCTAAAGGGTTCTTGCAGACCTAAACTGTAATCCAATTGTGCTAATGTAAACAAATATAACAAGCAACAGAAAATAGATAGAAAATAGATGAAGAACAAGATAAACATGGTGGGGTTTTAATGTGGTTAGACCAAAGCCGGACAATATCGACCCTTACATCCACAATAGTATTTTATTACTTATGAAAAAATTTTAGCAGAGTTTTGGTATAGTATTTCAGCTTTAGATCTTGGTTCCCTTTTTATAGAAAGCTCCTTCTTCTTATTTATAGAAGGGAGGAGGTTACAAATATAATTACATGGTTTGTATTTTTGTTACATCGAATAATAAATGTAAATGACAAGCGTAGCTCCTGCAAATTGGTTTCTACAAACTACTGGCAGATTTCTACTGATTGCCTTCTGCAAGTGGGGCTATGATGCTGCTTCTTGTTGACTGGTCCCATGCACTAAGTCTGAGAGGGTCGTTGTTGCAAGTTTACTCTCTGCAAGCCCTTAGCTAGGCAAGGTGTAATGTCCGTGACCTAGGGCTGTCTGGAATCATCATTGGCCTTCAGCTAGCGAGGTTAAACTTCACAAGCTTATCTTTGGCAATGCAAGCTTGCGTATAGCAAGGTGTTGGCTATGCGAACTAGATCTTGTTCCTTAGCAAGCTAGGACTCTACCTCGTTCTGTTGCTCGCACAGGTAACGGCCTAGCGAACTCAGCTTTTTTCTCATCTAGACTTGGCCTGTTGCTTGGCCTTTGCCAACCTATCTCACTGGTCCAGAAAATGTATATAAGACCCCTTTTTTCTCTTTTTTTTTTTAAATAAGGGCCAATGCTCGAGATCATAGATCTCTATCACTATTTCTAATGTTACTTTTACTTTTACCTTATTTCTTTTCTGAAAAAAAAAATGTTCTTAAGTCTGGACAAAGACCAATTGTTCTCTATCACTATCTTTCCCTTTGTCATTTCTTTCTCCCTTTTTTTTATTTTTTAAATGTAAAAGGCTAGGGATAGAGACCAATAAGTCTTTGTCGGCCTAACCCTTTAGCTTATTTCTTCTTTTTTTTTTACTCAGGTTATTCAAATTTGATCCCCTATTTTTTTAATTTATAATTTATTTTTATTTCTTATTTTCACATGTATCCTTTTTATAGATATATTTTGTTAATATTTATTATTTTAAATTTTTGATGCATTAATCATGTCAGATATTTCTATGTTAACTTATACAACGGTCTTATGATTTATTATACTATTACAAATAGATTACATCAGTATATTATAAATTGTTATTTATGTTTTCAAGTGTAATATCCTATGATGGAATACGGAAAGTTTAGTCCTTTTTAATATTTTTGAGGTGAGGGTTTTTTAAGAGTTAAATTAGATAAGCTAATGAAACTTTAAAAAAAGACTATAATACTATAATACATGAAATCATCATACATATTTTAGTTTTTCTTTATATATTGCACTATATTTTGAAATATGTCATTTTATTCTTTCAACTTAAAAATAATAAATTTTTACCGACAATAGCTAAAAACTATGAAGTCTAATTGCTGATGTAATAAACACAGCTCCCAATATTCTTGAGGTGCTTTCCTTTGTTTGATTTTGGCCATAAACTTAAACAAATTTGATATGTTAATTAAATTAATAAATCAATATAGCCCATCAAGTTAATAATATTTATGCAATATATTGGGAAATTATTTTTTTAACTTAGTTTTTGTATTATTATTAAATTAAGCACTGCTCATAATCTTAGTAACATATTACAGTCAAACCCCACTTTATACACTATTTTAAATCTATATCACGTATAAAAATCTAAATCATGCCTACAATGGATCAAAATTGAGGGATCCAATTATGAATACAATAATGATGACTTTCATTATTTGTTGACACCAAAATTCGGTCAACTAATTTCCTTAGTACAATGCCCTTGACTGCATGTTTAAAAAAGAACGAAGACAAGTGATAAAAGTTTAAGGAAGGAATTAGGAAGAGGATAAAGACACCAAAAACTTATTGTGGTTCAGCTAAAGCCGGGTATCGGCCCCTATGTCCACGTTGCCTTCTCTTGTTATTCATTTTTCAAAGGTCTTGTTAGACCGAGTTACAATGGCTACAACATTGGCTCACAGGCTCTCCTTCTAAACGGGGATTATAGATACAAGAGGCCCTCTTTCACTAATAGAGTTATCTGTGCATATTTTTCTCTCTCCCTCCTATAGTCCTTCCCCCTTTATTTATAATGAGGGGGAGGGTTACAAGAGTAATCTTCTTAATCGGCAAAATAATCACCTTCACCGTTTTTAGCATTAAATGCTTGTCGTCGGACAATTAATACTGGGCAAATCATTGTTGGATTTCCGGGGAGCTGATGTGTATGGCCTGAGTCCTGAGCTATTAACTCTTTTGGTGCTTTTCAGGCTGCTGACTAGACTTGGTATGATCGTCCGCCGGTGGTGAAGCAAAAGGGAGATAGTGGGCTGAGGTTTCAAGGTCGTTATCTTTGTTCTCGCTTGATTGTCTATTAGCCTTAGTCGATATGGTCGTTGCCCTTTAAACCTGTGGTCCTGTATTATGGCGAGGTCCCGTGGTGTCGCAGACCCTTGTGGACGGGCGATCGTGGCCTCTACTAGGGCTGAATCTACTTTAAACTATGCTTCCCTGGATGTCATTTTTTTCGAACCTCATCACAAGAGGACAGGGAGTCTTCTCTCGAAAATAACCTTATGGCCTCTCTTGCCGAAAATCAAGGGTTGCGTGAGAAGATTAAAGAGATGGAGGCTAAGCTTATGGACGAGACGCGGCATCACAAGATCACTGAAGAGACATCCGGTCATATCTCAATAGATTTGAAGAAGGTAAAAATAGAGTTGGAGGACGTAAACAAGCTCCTCCAAACAGCTAATGAAACCGCCAAGGATGCGGTACAATGAGCAGACGTCGTGCGGCGTGGCGTTGAAACTGCAAAAAAGGAACTAGATGAGGTGAGGAAGGAACTTCGTCTCACAAAAGCTGAGATGTCTTCACGGGTGACAGTTGCCGCTAAAGAGTCAAGGTAGAAAACTTGCAAAGACTTCCTTTTTACCCTATGGGAGGAGCTCCTGTAGATGGACTTTTCGTTCTTTAGATGGCAGGCCATGGAGGCCGTTAAGTCTTTCAAGAGGGATGCCTTTGAGGTAGATTCTCCGGTTGAGGAACGAGGTGAAAGGATGGAAGTTCCTTCAGAAGAGATTACTCCCCCTTCGTCCGAGGTTCCTGACAATCCTGTCCCCGATATCCCCGAGGGCTCTGTGCCTTAGGGTTTTTTTTTTTTGGTCTGTAACTGATGACTCTATGGAACTTTGGCAATTTATTCATACGAATTATGAATTCATCTTTTATTGTTCCTTTGCAACACTTCAAGTTTCATTTATTCTTCCTGAAATTATATTGAGTGGGGAACATAATATACAGTCAAAATTTTCAATTTTTACTAGTAATACCGGTGCAGATGTTTGGCGTTCCAAGCACAAGGGAGTTCCTCTCCATTTTTATCAGCTAGATGATAGGCGTCGTTGCTTACTATTCTTTTTATCGAGTATGGGCCCTCCCAACTCGGTCCTAGGGTTCCTTCACTAGGTTTGCGCGCTCCTGGCAAGATGAAGCATAGAACAAGATCACCAGGGTTGAATCTTCGGGACCGCACTCTTTGATTGTAATATCTTGTGATGCACTATTGTTGTGTAGTAATCCTGAGGCTAGCCCTATCTCTCGCTTCTTCCACGAGATCCAAGCTTGCAACAAGTAGCTGATCGTTGTCCCCTTGTTTGAAGGTGAGTCATCATTGCGTCGCGACTTCGAATTCCACGGGAATCATCACCTTGCATCCACAGGCCATCAAGAAGGGAGTTTCCCCTGTTGAGCTGCAAGGAGTCATTCGGTATACCTATAATACTATTTGTAGCTTGTCTGCCCATGCTCCTTTTCTTGCCTCTAGTCTAGTTTTCAAAATCTTCTTAATAATCTTATTAACGGATTCCACCTGCCCATTACTCTGAGGTGGTCCACAGACGTGAAACTTTTAACAATTCCAAAATTGTTGCAAAAGTCAACAAATTGCTCACTCGTGAACTATGTCCCATTATCGATGACGATTTGTTGGGGGACCCCATATCTGCAAACAATGTTACCCCAGACAAAGCTTAGAACCTTGGAAGATGAAATTTTGACCATTTCTTTTGCCTCAGCCCACTTTGTAAAATAGTCCACGGCCACGATGGCATATTTACAGTTTTCCCGCGCCTTTGGGAGTGGCCCAATCAAGTCGATTCCCCAAATAGCGAATGGCCACGGACTCACCATCTACTTTAAATAGGCTGGGGAAACCTGGGGTACTTTCGTGAACCTCTGGCATTTATCGCATCTTTTAACAAGATTCATCGCGTCCTGCTTCATGGTTGGCCAGTAGAACCCCTGTTGTAAGGCCTTTTAGGCCAATGATAGTCCCCCAACATGGTTCCCACAATGTCCTGCGTGAATTTCTTTTAAAACAACATCGCCATCTTCTTTGCCAATGCATCTCAAGAGGGGCGTCAAAAATCCTTTCTTGTAAAGGATGTTATCCCAAATACAGTATCTCACCGCACGTGCCCATAAGCGTCGTGCTTTGATTTTGTCCTTTGGCAAGATTTCATTCTTCAGAAAGTTAATGACAGGGCTCATCCAGGAGTTAGGTCTGTCTATGATCACTTTGATTTCCTCTCGTTACTTGATGTTAGGGGACAAAAGGTGCTCTACCGGGATTGATTTTGCGGGATCTGGCTGGCTTATCATGGATAATCGAGCCAAAGCGTCGACATGAGCATTCTAAGCACGTGGGATCTGGGTGATCTCAGTCTGTCGGAAGGATTCCAACAATTCTCGAGCCTTTCAAAGGTACTACGCCATTCTGGGTTCGCGGGTCTAGTATTCACCCTTCGTTTGACTGACGATGAGCTGTGAATCACTGTATATCCTCAGTCTTTCCGCTTGCACCACCTTAGCCAAGCGTAACCTTGCCAGCAGAGCTTCGTATTTGGCCTCATTGTTCGTGGCCTGGAATTCAAACTTTAAGATGCTGAAGATTCTATGTCCTTCCGGACTAACGAGAAGTATCCCAGCGCCAGACCTTCGGTTATTGGATGATCCATCGATGAATAACTCCCAATAGGGGGCCTCGTAGACTTCTATTTTTTCCTTTACGGGTTCTGTGAGCTGTCCTTTGATGGCCGTTCTGGGCTTGTATTCAATATCAAATTGAGCGAACTCTATTACCCATTTAAGCAGTCGTCCGGAGGCATTAGTTTTTTGCAGAATTTGCCTCAAGGGATATTACGTAAGGACTATGATGCTGTGAGCCTGAAAATATGGTCGTAATTTCCTTGAGGCCACGACAAGGCAATACGTGAGCTTCTCCATAAGGGAGTAACTCATTTCTGCATCCAACAACCTCTTACTTACGTAGTATATGGGGAACTGAATCCCCCCTTCTTCCCGTGTCAGTGCCGCACTCAGGGTGTATTGTGACACTCCAAGATAGATAGTCAGTTTTTCTCCTTCTTTTGGTTTGGAAATGAGGGGTGCTTGGCCGAGATAATATTTAAGTTTTCTGAACGCATCCTCGTACTCCGTAATCCATTTGAACTTCTTGGCCTTTTTAAGGATGACGAAGAAAGGGAGGCATTTGTCAGAGGCTTTTGAGATGAACCGGCTTAGGGCGGCGACTTGTCCATTCAGGCTTTGGACATCTTTGGGGCCATTGGGAGGACGCATGTCGAGAAGAGCTTTGATCTTCTCCGGGTTGGCCTTGATCCCCTAATTATTAACCATGAAGCCAAGGAATTTTCCCGAGGCTATGCCGAAGGTGCATTTGGAGGGGTTTAACTTCATTCGATATCTCCTCAGGATGCGAAACATTCCATCCAAGTCTTGGACGTGATCGACGAGCCGCTTGGATTTCACAAGCATGTCGTCAACATAAACTTCCATTGTCTTATTGATTTGCCCCTGGAACATTTTGTTTACCAGTCGCTGGTATGTTGCCCCCGCATTTTTGAGTCCAAAGGGCATCACCTTATAGCAATACAATCCTTGATCGGTGACAAATGAGGTGTGTTCCTCATCCCGTGCATCCATCAGAATTTGATTGTATCCTGAGTAAGCATCTATGAAGCTCAGGAGTTCATGCCCCACGATCGCATCGACAAGCTGGTCTATCCTTGGTAGCGGGAAGCTGTCTTTTGGACAGGCTCGATTTAAATCGGTGAAATCGATACACGTCTTCCATTTCCCATTCTTTTTCTTAACGAGGATTGGATTAGCTACCCAGGTGGGATACCATGCCTCCCTAATGAAATTGCTGGCCAAAAGTCTGTCCACCTCTTCTTTGAATACTGAGTAGCGCTCGGCGGTCATTGCCTTCTTTTTTGACAGACAGGTTTGGCTAGGGGGTCGATGTTTAGTGAGTGGGACATTATTTTTGGGTCAATGCCCTCCATATCTTCATGATTCCAAGCGAAGACATCCATGTTTTCCTTGAGAAAGTCTGCCAATCGTGTCTTTACGTCGGGTGGCAGTTGTTTCCCTATTTTCAAGCACCTCTCCTTATCTTTTTCACTTATTCGAATTTCTTCCAGATCTTCAGTTGGCCCTGCGATTTGTCCCTTGTCCATTTCTCAGGGGTCGAGGTCATAAGCGACCCCTCTTTCACTCATCGGATGGGAATATCTACTGCAGACCATGTCCACCTTTCTTTTTGTTCCCCGAGCTTGACCGCCTCTTCGTAACAGCGGCGGGCTGCCTGTTGTTCTCCTAGGATACACCCCGTCCCATCTGGGGTAGGAAACTTCATGATGAGTGCCTTAGTAGATACTATCATATCGAGCTCGTTCATGGTGGGTCATCCTAGCACCACGTTATACGCTGAAGGGCAATCAATAATCAGGAACTCCATCATAATGGTGGCTTGACGATTCGAGTCTCCTACGATGAGCGGGAGCTTAATTTGCCCTATCGAAAATATCTCGTCCCTGGTGAACCCATAAAGGGGGCTGGTGATGGGTCAATTTATCTTGTCTCCATGCCCATCTGATCGAAGCATGCCTTGTACATCATATTTACAGAGCTTCCAGTATCTAACATTACTCTTCTTACTTCCACATTGGCTATCCTCACTCGTATGATGATAGCGTCATTGTGCAGGTAGCGTATCCTCGTTGTGTCTTCTTTGGTAAATGTGATGTCGCTCATGACAGCCTTGGCCTTTTTGGCAGGTCTGTCATTTTGTTCATGGCTGGCAAAGAAAAGTTGACCAGCATCTCGAATATAATGACTACACGAACGATTTGTTGTGCCACCGAGGTGGGGCCCGCCATGAATGGTGAATATTGTCCTTATTGAAGGCGCCTCTTTGTTCTCAGGCGTCTGCAGGCGCCGTGATGCATGTTGCCGGTGGCGTGGGGATCTCTGCCCTAGGATTCCCATCACGTATTCTCTTAAACAATCCCTCTTGATTAGGTCTTCAATGGCGTCTTTTAGCGCCCAGCAATCTGATGTATTGTGCCTAACCTTACTATGATAGACGTAGAACCTATTTTGGTTTCTCCTATCCACGGGGGTCCTAATGGGTCTAGGTCGACCGAAGTCCTCGTTCCCCCTTTCTGTAGCATAAATTTTATCGGGGGCATCTAATAAAGCGGTGTAAGTCTCGCAGCGTCGTGGAGACTGGTATGGCTCAGTTTATACTTTCTTTATGCCCTGACCCTTTGGGCCGTCTTCTTGACCTCGTTTGTTGTTCTCGTTCTCACTCTTCTTCTTCCCCCTGGGGGTTTCCTGGTCATCTCTCCTTTTTGGCTTCCTGGTGCCAAAAGTTCCTTCCCAATGGACCTCCTTTGTGGCCTGCTCATAGAATTCGCCCAGACTTTTGATAGGAGACTTGTATATATCTTCGTATAGTTTCCCATCCTTTCGAAGCCTGGCAGAAATCGCTGTAAGGACACTTTCTTCGGATGGGTTGTCCACGTTTCTAACTTCCTGTCGGAACCTCGTAATATAATCCTTGAGCAATTCGTCCTTTTGTTAGAAAACTGTGGCCAAGTGACAAGAAGGGGCGAGTTACCTTTTTAGCGCCCTGTTCTGGTCAAGGAATTAGGTTTGGCATTCATTCTAGCTTTTTATACTACGAGCTGGGAGGCTCCTAAACCAGGTTAATGGTATTTCCCCAAGGGTTGCTGGGAAGACTCGACACTTCACTAGTGGGTTGGAAGTTTGCAAATCCATCTGGACGTTGAATGCATCCAAGTGATTGTGAGGGTCACTATTTCCATCGTATGAGGGGATGTTTGGAAATTTGAACCTGCGGGGGAGAGGCTCCATTTTGATTTGACGGGAGAGGGGGGTTCTCCCTTCATGAGACTCGTGCTTCTCTCGGGAGGTGGAATTCTTTTCCAACCTTTCCATTCTTTGAACAGTTCTTTGACCTTTGGGTCCTGGGACTTTAGCTGATGATCGGAAGTCTTTCGACTTTTCCGCTCCTACTATCGATGATGACACCGGTATGAGGTTCCTTGCTTTAGGCCACGTTCACAATCGGTTGAGCTATGATCTGATTCCCTGCTGCCGTTGGTTTCTTTTGAACTTTCTCTTTGATGCAATTCCTCATCATTTCTTTCACTTTCATCGTTCTCCCGAAGCCGATGGACCTCAGATCTTGATTGTGAACTTGAGAAATGAAGTGACTGGGTCTGCCAGCATTCCATCCTGGCATGCTGATTATGTAGGGCTCCTGGATGATGGTGCTCGTCTTCAGTGGCGACCGCTTCATTCCGTCTTGCTGTATCTCGAGTATGCGCCTGAGACAAAGTCCGAACCGTGTGGGCCAATTCCTTTAAGGTATTCTCTAGAGCCTCCTGACGCTTGTCTAGAACCTCTTGGCACTATTGCCAAGCTTGCCTGCTACCAGCTTCGAGGTCTTCTGTTTGACCAACGGGAGTTTCGGTATTCCCGATAATCTTTCTCCTTACCATCGCATCTTCCACAACTTTTTGGGGGTTACGAATGAGGAAATGTAGTGGGAATACGTAACGGGGGCCCTCCTTTTAGCGTCAAAATATTGACACCAAAATTTGATCAACTGATTTCCTTAGTACAATGCCCCTAACTGCATGTTTAAGAAAGAACAAAGACAAGTGATAAAAGTTTAAGGAAGGAATTAAGAAGAGGATGAAGACACCGAAAACTTATCATGGTTCGGCTAAAGCCGGGTATCAACCCCTACGTCCACGCTGCCTTCTCTTGTTATTCATTTTTCAAAGGTCTTGTTAGACCGAGTTACAATGGCTACAACACTGGCTCA
>JANHAO010018236.1:0-13685 GCA_026873985.1 Saraca asoca
TCTAAACTCAGCTGCAAACATGACAATTTAACTCTTAAAATGCTAAGTATGAGGACAATTAATTGTGTCAAATCTTGTGTTATTACTATGCAAGAGGAATTAAACCAATTTACTAAAAATAAAGTTTGGGCACTTATGCCTAAAAATGACCAATATAATGTAATAGGGACTTGTTGGGTATTTAAGAATAGATTAGATGAAAATGGCATCATAGTTAGGAATGTGGCTAGGCTAGTCGCTAAAGGCTCTGATCACGAAGAAGGTATAAACTTTGATGAAACATTTGCTCCAATAGCTAGACTAAAAGCCATTAGGATGTTGTTAGCATTTGCATGTATTAGGAACTTTAAGCTTTATCAAATGGTGTTAAAAGTGCTTTCTTAAATGGATACATTTTAGAGGAAATTTATGTATAGCAACCTTTTGGATTTGAAGATCCTTTAAATCTAGACCATGTCTATAAACGTCAAAAAGCACACTGTGGTTTAAAACAGGCCTTTAGAGTAAGGTATGATAGGCTTAGTAAGTTATTAATTCAAAAAGGATTTAAAAGAGGAAATGTGGATGCCACATTATTCATTTTAGAAAAAGACAAAAATATCCTTCTTGTACAAATTTATATGGATGATATTAGATTTAGCTCAAGTGATGAAGATCTATGTAAAAAGTTTTCAAAACTGATGCAAAATGAATTTGAAATGTCAATGATGGGTGAATTGACATTTTTCCTTAGACTTCAAATTAAATAATAAGCTAAAGTACTTTCTTATATCAAACTAAATACACTGCTGAATTGTTAAAGAAATTTCAATTTGACAAATGTAAACCTATAGGAACTCCTATGAGTCCTTCTTTGAAATTAGATAGTGAACCAAATGGTAGGAGTATAGATCCTACATTATTTAGAGGTATGATTGGTATTTTGCTATACTTAACTACTAGTAGACCTGACATTATGCTTAGTGTTTGTGTATGTGCAAGATATCAAACTAATCCTAAAGAATCACATGTATCTGCACTCAAAAGAATTTTTAGATATTTAATAGGAACTAAAAATCTAGGACTCTAGTATCCTATGTTAAATAGTTGTAGTTTATTAGGAAATTCTGATGCAGATTATATAGGAAATAAAATAGATAGGAAGAGCACTAGTGGTGCTTGGCAATTTATTAGACATTCATTAGTTTCATGGTCTTGCATAAAGCAAAATTGTGTTGCATTATCTATTGCTGAAGTAGAATATATAGTAGCTGGAAGTGGCTAAGCTCAGATTTTATGGATGAAACAATAGCTTTCAGACTATGGATTAAAGTTTCAAAAAATTCCAATACTTTGTGATAAGACAAGTGCCATAAATATAACTAAAAATTCTGTTATGCATTCTAGGACTAAGTATATCCAAATTAAACACCATTTTTTGAGAGATCATGTTCAAAAAGGAGATATTTCAATAGATTTTGTTCAAACAGACTTTCAATTGGTAGATATTTTTGCTAAACCTTTAGATGAAAAGAGATTCATATTCATGAGAAGAGAAATAAGCATGTTAAATCCTGAAGAAATTGAACAAACCTAAACACTTTCAATTGTTTATTGATGTATAATTCTCATTTGATTTTTAGATTCTTATTTGATTTGTTATGCTTGTTATTTTAATGCAAAATCTAACTTAAGCATCGAACTTTCTTAAGTTTGATTTGCAGGTTTATGAATTTAAAGGCTAAGGTACAAGTCTACACAGTTTGTCATATATAAAAAAACTAATTTTTACACATTAAATCAATTAAGCATCGATTTACTTCTTTTTGATATACATAAATTGATTATCACATCGATGTCTAGTTCAAAAAATTTAACATTCTAATTGATTTCAATAATGATGTAGAAAATTTTTCAATATTTCTATATAATTATTTTAAATCATTTTAACTAAACCAATCGATTACATAATCGATGCAGTAACAACAATATCCATAAATTGAGGGGGAGTAAGGACTTTTAATTTTTTTCCTACTTCCCATGTTTTATTATTTTTTGATGTTTCAAAAGGGGGAGAAAAAGCATAAAGCTTCATTTAGATGATTTCCTCACTTAAAACTTTTTTATTTTGAACCTCTTCTAAAATTGTTTGTTAACATCAAAAAGGGGGAGATTGTTGGCTTAGATTACTCTAAGCTACATATTTTCCTTAGTTTTAATGTTGAAAAACAATTTTATCTAACAATATGCTTTCATGTTTTGATTTGTTTTGCAGGTTCAAAGATATTTGATTCGAGATTCAAGAGAACCAAGATTAGTTTTTAGGATTTATTTTTTAATAGAATCTTTTGTAATTAGAAGAGTCTGTTCCAACTTTTCTAGGTTAGCAAGAAGCCTGTGTAAATTCTTGTGTATTTATTGTAAAACTGACAATTCAGAAGTCTGGTAATCTTAATAGTTTTTGGTTTTAATTCAACTGGTCTTTTGATTGAGAAAGATCAAGTGCAGTAGACTTGAATTGAGATTTCAATTCATGTTGAACCACTTTAAAAATTTATGTCTTCAACTTCTCTTTTCTTCACTTACATTTAATTGCTCTTGCTGTTAATATTTAATCTTTACCATCGTCACACTTATTAGTTATCAATCTTCTACATATCTCATCAAAAGAAACATTAAATTTGATAAAGGTGTATATAAATTCCCTAATGGGAAAAGGGTAAGATCTGCTTATATTCCACAATTTAATTCTGTTACTAGGACCATCACTTGTCATAGATATAAAACATATAATCTGTTAAGAAGTTCGTCATTACCATAAAACATGTCACCCTGTGAAAATGAACAACCTTTATTCTTAACGGTAAGAGTAAATCCCTCTTGGTTGGAATAAGAAGTAGAAATAATATTCTTAGAAGTTCTAGGAGCAAAATAACAATTATTCAGTTCTAGAATTAGACCCGTGGGCAATTCTAAAAAGTAGGTTCTTACGCTAACAATGGTAACTTTTACTCCATTCCCTAAATGTTGACCTACTTCACCTTGCTAGAGCCTCCTACTATTTCTTAATCTTTACACATTATTACAAATTTGTAAGCCACAATTGGTATCTCATACCCAAAACTTAGTAGAATAATAAGACAATTTTATCTCAATTACAATGACACTTGAAGTAGAAGCTTTTCCAAGCTTATTTTGCTTCATTGTCTTAAGATAAGCTTTGCAATTTTGCTTCTAATGGCATTTGGCTACATAATAGTGCCATTTGCTTTTGGGAGTGCTCTCTTTCTTCTTTTGTACGCCTCTTTTAGGTTTCTCATCCTTAGCCTTAACCTTAGAAATCTTCATAGGCATTTTCTTCCTTCCCTTCTTGTGCTTAAATGAAGTACTAACCATTAGTGTAGGTCATTCCTTCTTGAATGTGATTTTAATAGTCTTAAGCATGTTGATCAACTATGCAACAGAGACCTTTACTTATTCATGAAGAAATTCATGACAAATTGCCCATTAAACTTAGAAAGGTAATGTAGTATGATGCTCACTGCATGATCATTATTGATCACATGGTCAAGTTAGGCCAATCTCTCTATTAGCCTAATCATCTTTAGCACATGAGTTAAAATAGATGATCCCTCAGCCATCTTGTAGTTGAATAATTCCTAAGATACCTAGTATCTCTCAATATGAGTGTGCCCTTTATATAACTCTAACAAATGTAGAGTCATCTTAGAGGGAGTCATATTTTCATGTCACTTTTGAAGTTTTGGAGACATTGAAGCCAAGATCATACTGCTTGTTCAATGTCTTCCACATCTTTCAAGTAAGCATTAAAGTTAAAACTTCCATACTCACTTGAACCTTTAGATGAAAGTACAAGAAGGTCCTTTTTAAGGACATAGGCTATCTTTTCTTGCTTCAAGTTAATCTTTAAGTCCTATAACCAATCTATGTAATTTGGCCTAGTTAGCTTATTATCAATCAGAATATTTATTAAGGAAATATCATTCATTATTATAACAACTTTTAATAAGAATAGAGAGGATTAATATCTAAATATAATATTCATTTTATATCTACTTTAATAAAATGAGCTCTCACTATTTTCTTCAATTCTAATTATGCTCTATCTTTCAATCGAATTATCATGTTGAATGATAATTATAGTGGGTTAGGATCCCAATCTAATTTACTTAAATTTTTACAGAGGCCAAGGAATCCAAATAAATTAGACTAGATAGACAACTCCTTGTCAAATACATCTTAATGTAATTCCTAATCATTAGGTTGACAACTCTTTGTCATTTATTATCTATCACATCCAGCATTATTAATAACTCCTTGTTTATAATGTTCAAAGTGAAACCCAATTTCCACCAAACACTATTGACAAAATTCATTGCAAAGTATATATGTTTGCTAAGTTGAAACCATCAAAAAAGAATATTCTATATATTCTAATAATGATAACATGAAAGAAGTAGTGTAACCTTGTTGGAGCCAACAAATTCTCATGAAATCGATCTTTGGTTATCATTATTTTGATGGGTGGTGTTGGACTATGTTTTTAACATGCAACTTACATTAGTGAGGGATCTTTTAAGCAGTTTGGGGCTTAACTAATAAAGGTCTCACACACAAGTTTACATTATATGTACAAAGCATTTATATCATACATATTACTACTCTATGTCATACTTACATCACATTTTATATCATACATATAAATAATATGCACGCATGGCATATATAGGATGATTATGGTCCATTTAAATTATTTTTTTAAGCCACAAAAGGAAGAATCTTCATGTGATATGCCTTTTATCATTCAGCATTGCACTTAGGTGCCTCTTTTTTTTTTTTTTTTCAAAAGAAAAGCCAAATTCCCTAATTTTTATCCTATGTAACTAATTGCATCTTATAAAAGGAACCTTGAGTTACATTTAAAGAGAGTGAGATGAGAAGAGGATTTTACATTCACAAATAGAGAGAAAGGCATGACATGTAGGCTATATTTAATACAAATTCCCAAAAAATAGAATATAGTTTATATTCTAAAAGCTTTGGTCTATAATCATCCTTTCATGCATTCAAGTATATATGAGTCATATAAGACAAGAAAACATAGAACATTAACTATTTCAAATTATTTTATTAACATTTAATTCAAATAAATTGACTGATTTAATTCCATCATTAAACATCATAATTAATCTAGTTTGGAAATTAATCATCATTAATTCTAATCAATTAGTCAATTCCATGTTACTTTCCAAAACTTTGGAACCAAGTAAATAATGAAAAGAAAGTTTTCAAAATTATTTTTAATCAATTTGCAATCATATTCAAATTAATTTCAAAGTTAAAGAAAGTTTCCATAATCACTTGAGCACAATGTAATCAAGTTTTTCAAAATTAGTTGTGATTGTAATTAATTTACTAAATTGTATTTGTGTGATTAAATCATGAGGTTAATTGATTGACATCACAATCAATCAAGGGGTTGATTGACTATCATCACAACCAATCAAGGTGGCCAGAACCAACATATGTGGTGGCTAAAAACTTGATTAGCCCTCAAACATGGCTAGCTAGTTTGGCCAACTACCATCCATGGCTAGTTGGTTAGTTAGTTCCTCTTTGGTGTATTTTTCATTCAAAAGTGCAGATCTAAACATATTGCATTGTGAAAAATTGTTTGTAGAAAAAAATTTTACATTACAAAATAATTCTACACCTTGAATAAAAAATTTGATTATATGCAATCAAACTACAACATGCACACTAATACTACTATTAGGAAAATCAGATCTAAGCATATCAAATATGTTGATCAATGCATCAAGTACACCCAGCAAAAATTTTAAAATTTTCTTAATCTTGGATTAAGTTGTTACTAGTTAATTTATGAAATAAGGTAT
The DNA here is from genome assembly GCA_026873985.1 of Saraca asoca. Lineage (NCBI taxonomy): Eukaryota > Viridiplantae > Streptophyta > Magnoliopsida > Fabales > Fabaceae > Saraca > Saraca asoca. The sequence goes on from JANHAO010018236.1 coordinate 5,898, forward strand.
AATTCACTTAAACCTTAAGGTAGTAATTTAAATTGCACCTTCTTGAGAGTTGTCCTCATAATCCTCAATCTTCAAGTTTAAGTTTGATCTCTAAGTAATTCTATGAATAGGCTACATGATCAACTCCTTTAGATTGTGTTTAGGGAACACTTTTGGATTTGATCCTTAACATAAATAGTGATCCACACAAACTAGTTTGATTTAAGAACTCTACTAAGTTTTGATGCCCAATAGAGTAGGAAAGTCAATCACTTAGCATAAGAGGTGTTAGCTCTCCAAGGAATCACAATTCACTGGTAAGGTTAATATTTGAATGCAAAGAGGAGATAAGCGAGACCATAGAGAGAATTGGCACACAACAAAATGTGCTAGGGCTAGAAAAACTCATGTTTTAATTTGGCCTCTCTCCTCTATAAATAGGAGAGTTTGAAACATAAGCAAGAGAAAGTAAGTAGTGTGAGTGGCACACAAGCTAGGGCTACCCCTTGCTTATGCTGTCTAACAGGCCTAAACATTTTCTTGTGAGTCCTTACTCATAAAATCTCTTTTGTAATCATTCTTTAATGGTTTATTTAATCTAAAACATTTCTAAGTGAGGAACCATTCCTCTACAATAGATTTTCTCTAGTGTTAATATAAATGTTTTGCAACATTTAAATATCAACAATAGAGATTCACTACTATGTGATAGTTTTAATCTCTATTAGAATTATTAAATGTTTGATTATTTAACACTTTTAATCACATTAGAACGCTTAATTAATCATTTTAAATTTTCAAGATGTTTCTTTAATTCAACTCTTGAGTTCATAACATTTTGCATTCAAACATTTCGTTTGACTTTAGATCAAAGAGATTCTATGGTGTGTGACCCATTACGTTTCCATGCATGTTGGTGATGAATTTGTTTAAAAGCCTTTACAAGCTCAATTGAATTAAAACTATTTTTAATTCAAACACAATTTCTCTAAATTTATCAAACAAATTCATAGATCAATATTGGCTTCTAGTAAAACATCGTAACTATCCAAATGTTAGGAATGGGTTTGTGGAAACCAAAACTTGTCATGAGAAAGTGTTAGTGTATAATTTAATCTCTTCATCTCTTGATATTCAAATTGTACTTAATGTATAGTTGAAGTGTTAAGCCTATAAATGTCTAATCTAGGGTGTATGTTTGAACATGAGCTATCTCAAAATTGTTCATACACAAAACTCCTTTTATGTCTCATTAATTGATTATACATAAAAACTTCTTTTATGTATTATCAATACATGAGCCTATGATTTTGATCATGATACAAGTGTTAGAATATCTTTTGAATATAATTCCTTGTTACCATAAAAGATAAATTCTATCTTGATCCATCACTATCTTTATGTACTTTGTACCCAAAATTAATCATATATACATTTTAAGAGTGCAAGCCTAACATAAAATCAAAGTACATGAATCCATACATAAGATATTGTGTTAATCTCAAGTCTAAGGATCAGTTACACCACCTTTTACATGAGAAGTCCATTAGCACATGATAACATTCCATATGGTTTCTCATGGTGGGTCAATCTAGTTATATGTTCCATAACATATACCTATTTGTTTGTCCACATATCTCCATATCAAATAATGTACGAGATTACTGCATTCTTCTAAAGAATATGACATAACATATGCTGGTTTGCTCATGAATAATCGATATTCTATTTTCTTAATTATTCCACAACTAGGGTCATCTAAAAAAATATAATTATATGTGCAAATTATCTCATAATTACAATCTCCATTATAATTTATTTGTACACAATTATATTTTCAAGGACTTTATCCAAGGTAGTATATATATTAAACATATACATATTTAAGACTAAATTGATAAAATGCCAAAACATAATGTTTTATTAAATATGCTAAGATATGTAGTACCCATGCAATTACAAAAATTGTCTCTAGGGCATCCTATGCTAACACCTTTATACACAAAAAAAGCTAAGGTTGGTAATGAGTCAAAATGCTTCATTGTTGCAATAGATTTGTGATTAATAAGCTGAGTCAAGTTACTTTTGAGCTTAATTTAAGTCAAGCTTGAGATGAATAAATTGGCTCGAAGTCAAGTTCTAAACTGAGAAAATTTAAAGAGAGTGGAGTTTGAGATGAGACTACCTCTACTCAACTTGACTCATTGCTAGCCTTAAGCAAAGCTATACCCAATGTTTGTTGTTAAACTCCACCTTGACTAGTCAAAGATACATTGGCTGGGAAAATTGGAAGATGAAGCCAATGTAGAATCACTAACTAAAATCCCCAAGTGACATTCTAAGCAAATCAATTCCACAAAAGTCCCCTCTTTTTTACCCAAAACCATAGAAGAGTAGTTATAGTTAATTTTCACTACCATTTCCAACCATGAAGGAAGCCTAACATGTCAACATCCACTAGTAACTTTGATAAGAGGCTGACAGTCAAACAATATTAAAGATCTATGGTTTTGGTTAATGAATATAACACAAACAACCTAATCACATAAACACATGTGGTACTCTACATCGATGACATGATTTGAGTGTGCAATGTGCTAGCTAAGAGGCAATTAATTTGTTAGCATAAAAAATGACGCTTCCATCCCTCTAAGCATCTATAAATAGAAAGGTAGGAGCTCAACTTCCTCATTATTGAATACTTCACACTTTTATTAAATTCTTTCTAACTTAAGCACAGAGGGGTTTTGGTGGTCTCCATTGCTCAAACCTTGTTATAGGTGACTTCTGGCTACCACTCTTAGCTATTGGAGTTTAGAGTATTCATAATTGATTTTGTTCTTAATATGCTACTCACCATGTATTTGGCATTGCTAAGGTGGAGTTTAACAATCCACCTCAACATTTTCCATATATTTTAACATTGAAAATGGAGAGAGGGATGAATAATTATAAAAAAAGAAAAAATAATGAACTATTAACTCTAACTATGAAATTTGAGGAACATAATAGTTAATGCCATGTAAATGAGGAACTAATTATTGTGTTTACTTTATTTTTATATTTGGATTACGTCATAAAAGCATGTTAGCCTAGATTACTCTAACTACATATTTTCCTTGGTTTTAATGTTGAAAAATAATTTTATCTAACAATATGTTTTAGTGTTTTTTGATTGGTCTTGTAGGTTCAAAGAAAAATGGTTCAAGAGATTCAAGAGATCCAAGATTAGTTTTAGGAATTATTTTATTTCAATAGGATCTTTTGTAAATAAATTCAAATGATATTTGATCCAATTTTTTAACTAAATAATGTGGTAGTTTTTGAACCACTTGAAGAAAACTATAAAACTATTTTTTTACTTCATGAATTGATTTGCACATCGATGCATTGAAGAACATATGAAAAATTCATATCGTAATTGAATTTGCAATCGATTTATGAAATACAAACTTGAAAAAACTATTTTTATCGAAGGTTAGGAAATTTTCTTGAATCGGTGAACAACCGATTCAAAATCTATGAATAACAAATCGCACTTCAATTACCATATCAATTAGTTAGTTGTAACCATACTGAATCAATTCTACAATCGATGCAACAACTAAAAATCAGTTATTCTGTTACAAATGGTTACAACAGTTACAAAAGCCTAATTGCCTTCACTATTTAAATAAATTTTCATAATTGTTTTTCATATTCAATTACAAAAACATTTGAGAAAAAGAGCTCAACATGTTTTCTCTCTACCTCATCAAGTTTTTGAAATCTAATCAAGTGTTTTGGATCAAAGATAAATTAACTTCATCTTAGATTGTTTTGAGATTTCATCTCAAACTTGTAGTATTGTATTTTTCAATCCTTTCTTATTCTATTTCTTTATATTTGAGATTTCTAGGGATTTATAAATTTGTATAGGTTTAGAAGAGCCTGTTCTAATTCTTCTAGATTAGCAAGAAGCTTGTGTAATTTCTTGTGTTTAATGTAAACTAGCATTTTAGGAGCTTGGTAAGTCCTAATAGTTTTTGTTTTAATTGAAAAGGTCTTTTAGTTGGGAAAGATCAAGTAGAGTAGACTTGAATTATGGTTTCAATTTAGTTGAACCACTTTAAAAATCTATGCCTTCAACTTCATTTTCTACATTTATATCTTGCTGCTCTTATTGCCAAATTTGTAATTTTTGCCATTTTCACTTTTATTGATTGTCAATCTACTATATATCTTAATAAGAAAAGTTAATATTAGATAAAGGTGTATATATATTGCCCAATAGGAAAAGGGCAAGATCTATTTGTTTTCCATAATTTAATTTTTACTGGGACCATCAGTTGGTATAAGAGCTTTGGCTCTTAATACACCTATATCTTTTTTTAAAAACATGGATTCTAACTTTTTTCTTATTGCATTAGTGTCCACCAATGCACAAACCTCCTAGTTTCAATAAGGAACACTATACCTATTGGAAATAGAAGATAAGAGATTTTATTGAGGCTATAGATGTGGATATGTGGGAATTGATAGAAGAAGGATATGAACCCCCTAGGACTATTATTAATGGTGATGTAGAACTTAAGCCTAAATCACTTTAGATAGAAAATGAAAGAAAGAAACTCTTGCTTGTTGCAAAAGTGAAATGGATAATTTCAAATTCCTTGTCACTAAATGAATATGAATGAATTTCAAACTACTCCACTGCTAAGCAAATTTGGGACACACTTGAGATTACACATGTAGGCACTTCACAGGTTAAGGCTTCAAAGGTGTATGTGCTTATGTCACAATATGAAATGTTTAAAATGGTGGAGGGTGAGTCCATTAAAGATTTAATTCAAAGATTCACTGCTATTACTAATCATTTAACTCTGCTTGGTAAAAAGTTTGATAATGCAGATCTTGTTCATAAAATTTTGAGATCCCTAACTAAAGAGTGGTAGCTAAAGGTCACTACAATCAAAGAATCATTGAAGATGGGCATTCCTACAGTTTAAGAGCTGTTTGGCAATCTTGAAGAGCATGAGCTTGAATTGAGAAGATATAAGAAGAATAGGGATAACAAAAAGAAAAAGACCCTTGCACTTAAAGTTATTGAATCAGATGAAGGAGAATCTAAAACTGATGTAGACACAATCAACAAAGATGTGGCTTTACTAAGTAAGAAATTGTAGAGAATCTTAAGAGATAAGAAAAATAAGGAAAAGAGAAAAACAATAACACAAAGAAAGAACAATGCCAAAATTGAGAAAGGAAGTTTAGTTAGCACTATTCCTACTTGCTTGGAATGCAAGAAACCTAGACATATCAAGACATATCAAGTTAGACTGTCTAGTCTATTTGAAGAAGCAATTGGAAAATGAGAGAAAGAAGAAAAGGCAATCCTATAAAAAGTTTAATTTTACTATTTGGGATGATGAAGAGCCAGACAGAACTGATGAAGATGAATTAGAAGAAGATGCATTATTATATCTTATGGCCAAACACAATGATGATCTTGAGGTATTAAGTAAAAATCTTTTCTTCTCTATTTCAGAATGTGATGAGTCTAGTGATGAATCTGAAAAAGATCTTAGTGAAGATAGTGATGATGAGGATTTGGATGATCTCTGTGTTAAACTATATCACTCATTGGTAGATACTAAAAAGCAATTGAGTGTTACTAAAAATGAGCTTAAAATTTTAACTAAAAAAGTTAAATTTTTAGAAAAGGAAAATGGCTAATTGACTGTTGTAGTTGAAAAAGGTTATGAACAATGCTATCATACAAATTTGAGATTGAGATCTTAATAAAGAAACTACACAATTTTTTAGATAGCAACCAAAAGTTGGAATATGTATTACATAACCAAAAATTTTTCTATAATAGTGCAGGTCTAGGATTTAAATAGCATAATTATAGAAGATACAAGAAATGGAACCTTGCTAATATCACTTGTTTTTATTGTAACCATATGGGGCTTCACATTAAAAACTGTTATTTTAGAAATGGTACTTACTTATTAAAATCAAATGAAAGATTGGTATGGCTACCTAAATCTACAAATGCCAAAAATTTTTTTGTTATGTCTACTAACTCTAATGGACCCAAAAGTCAGTGGGTACCACCAATGCTAGTATGAACTTTGTGTTACAGGGATGTAAGAGACAAAGCACAAATTTATGGTTTTTGGATAATGGGTGTTCAAGATATATGACTGGAAACAAGGATGAGTTTATTTGTCTCACACCCATGAATGGAGGTAAGGTAACTTTTGGAGATAACTCTAAAGAGTTAAAGGGATTGGTAAGGTTGGTAAGTTTTCAGATTGTTGCATAAATGATGTTCTGTATGTAGATGGCTTAAAATAAAATTTGTTTAGTATAAATAAGTTTTGTGATAAAGGAAATAAGGTTATCTTTAATTAAAATAAATGCTTAGTTATGAATGGAATTGATAACCAACTTAAGCTTGTAGGACATAGAGTTAATAATGTCTACCTATTTGATCTTAATTCTGAATTTAAATTGGACTCTACATATTTAGTTAATTTTGATGATGATACCTGAATTTGGCATAGAAGGCTAGGACATATTAATATGGAATTGATTGGAAAATTGTCTAAGAAAGATTTGGTATCTGGTTTGCCTAAGTTGCATTTCATTAAAGACAAAATTTACAATGTTTGTCAAAGAGGAAAATAGGTGAAATCTTCCTTTAAATCAAAAAATATTGTTACAACATCAAAACCCCTAGACTTACTTTCATATAGATTTAATAGGTCCATCTAGAATCAGAAGCCATGGAGGTAACTCCTATGTGTTTGTGATTGTGGATGACTTTTCTAGATTTACTTGGACTTTCTTTTTATCTCAAAAAAGTGATACATTTCAAGCCTTTAATAAACTTGCAAATGTAATTCAAAATGAGAGAGGATATTCAATTATTTCCATCAGAAGTGACCATGGGAAAGAATTTGAAAATAAGGATTTCATTGAGTTTTGTGAGAAACATGGTATAAAAAATAATTTTTTAGCACCAAGGACACCCCAACAAAATGGTGTTGTTGAAAGGAAAAATAGGTGCCTAGGTGAAATGGCAAGAACCACATTGAATGGTAGCACACTTCCAAAGTCTTTTTAGGTAGATGCAGTCAACACTTTATGCTATATAATGAATAAGGTACTTTTATGACCTATTTTAAATAAAACACCCTATGAGGTATATTTTGGAAGAAAACCTAATATTTCATATTTTCATGTCCTTGGATGCAAATGCTATATTCATAATAATGATAAAGATAACAAATTTGACCCCAAATTTGATAAAAGAATCTTCATTGGTTGTTCTTCAACTAGCAAGGCCTATAGAATTTACAACAAATGGATCTTGAAGATTGAAAAATTTGTGCATGTAGTTTTTGATGAGTTTTTCTTGAGTGATCATAGGTTAGATGTAGAAGAAGACTAACAACACTGGTGAACTTCAACATCTACTTCAGAAACTTAGCAAGAAAATTTGAAGATTCATGCTATAGAATCAAATGAGGATGTTGATTCAATCATCATGGAAAGCACTCCACCCTGCTCTCAAACAAAAACTTAGAATTTTATGGGAAATCACCCTAGAGAACTTATGATAGGAGATGCATCAAGAAGGGTAACACATAGTAATTTGAAAACTTTTTGCAATTTTCTTCATTTGTTTCATTGATTGAGCATACAAATATTTAAGAGGCCTTGCAAGATGATAATTGGATTATGGCTATGCAAGAGGAATTAAACCAATTTACAAGAAATCAAGTTTGGACACTTGTGCCAAAAAATGATCAATATAAT
>JANHAO010018237.1:0-13676 GCA_026873985.1 Saraca asoca
TCCAAAGGTTGGTTGAGCTTGCTCCCTTTACTAATTAGTAGTCTATAGCTCTCTACTATCCAGATCTGGGGTTGAATGTTCGATTAGGTGCAAGAAAATTTTTGAAATTTCTGGACCAATTTGCCCTTGCTCAGCCGAACACTCCTTCAGTAGTTGTCATGGCAACTTTTATGTTGAGGTCGCTCATTTGTGGCCTTTTTTGTGATTTGGTTTTCATGGTCATCTTCCTGACTCTCGTTGATATTGCTCTTCTTTTTAGTTTGGTTAGAGCCATTTGCCTCATCTTTGAACTTTTTAGGGCCAAAGATTTCCTCCCACTTGATTTCTTTAGCAGCTCATTCGTGGAATTCTCCTAGGTCCCTTACCAAAGATTTGTATATGCTTTCATATAGCTTCCTATCTTTGCAAAGTCCTGCTGAGATCACTGTTAAGATGCTCTTGTCTAGGAGATTTTCAATGTTACTAACCTCATGTCTGAATCAGGTAATATAGTCCTTCAGTGATTCGTTCTCTCACTGAAAACTATCACGAGGTGGCAGGATAGTGCAAGCTATCTCCTTAGTGCCTTGTATTGATTAATGAATTTTCTCTAGCATTCTTCCTAACCTTCAATGCTACAAGCTTTAAGATTCTTAAACCATGGTAGAGGTAAGTCCCCTAGAGTGGCTAGAAAAACATGACACTTGACCAAAGGGTTATTCATCTAAAGATCCATCTGTACGTTGAATACATCTAGGTGGTCGTATGGATTACTATCCTTATTGTATAGCGAGATAGTAGGGACTTTGAACCTATATGGGAGAGGTTCTTTCTTGATTTCCCTCGTGAATGACGTCTTCCCATTGTAACGATCTCGGTGGTCCTGAGTCCTAGGTCATTGTTCCAATTGCTTTACCCTTTGAAGTAACTCCTCTACCATGTGATCTTGAGTCTTAGACTGATGGCTAGGAGATGGTTGGCTCCTTTTTCTATGGTGATCTAAAGTCTTACATTTTTTCTATTCATGGCCTGGTGAGTTTTAATCCAAGGCATGTCTCCTATTGATCCTGTCTGAACCTTCAGCTTGACGCAAACTTTTACGTCACTGATGGTCTTGTTCATTTTCCTCATAAACTCGATAGACCTCCAACCTTAGGTGTAAGTTGGTAGAGTGAGTTGAATGAGTATATCGATGTTCTTCTCTGGTTGGCCTCTCTTTTTAAACTTCTTCCCGTAACTACTAGAAAGCTTCTTTCTGTGCAGTGCCCCCAACCTATTTTATGAGCCCTGGGCTCATGTCTAAGTTAATGCCTTAATCGCTTTAACTAACTCTCCTACTGTTTTCTCTAATGCCTCATGGTGCTGATGCCATGCCTGCATTCTATCAATGATGCCAAGTTAGTATGAGGCTACTAGTGGCATGTCGATAGCAACACTAGTGGCGAGGACATTGGAAATTCCTATATAAAGAACTGGATCCTCTTGATGTTTCATATGAACATTTGGTTGGCCAATTGCAGCATCTGAACTTCTAGTGATTATTCTTTTAGCCATAGGGAAATAATGATGAATGTTGTTTAAAGCCCTCCTTTTAGCTTCAAAATATTGACGATAAAATTTGGTTAACCCAAGATCTAAACCCTAAGCTGTAGAATGAATGTGAAGAGAAGAGAAAGAGAGAAAGGAAGAATAGAGAGACAACAAAAGTTTTTAACGCGATTCGACTAAAGTCAGTTTGACCCCTACACTTATGGCCTTTATTACTCTATGTTGAGTGTATTATATCTGATGATTCTATGTGTCCTGTACAATGATTTCATCCCCTTATATAATAGTTGGGGGGTTGTGGTTTGAATGTAAACCTATAACAAATAAGTATCATGATTCAATTAGGATTACATAATTGATCAGGATAGACGGTTATAACAGACTCCTACTAGAATAAGAGATTGGACGGACTTTCCTGATGGTTAGGGACTCTTTCCATGAGCTGTGAGCTAGGCTTTACTTTTATGACCTGAGGTTGTTGCTTTGATCCGTGTTAACTAGTGACCTTGGCTGGTATTTAGCGACCAGGTGTCTTGGTCCGGTGGCTTCAATCCAAATGAGCTGAGCCTTTGTTAACTGAGTCTGTCCATTGAGCTTTTTACCAACCCATTTATGCAGCACTGAAAATTACCCACAACACTTCTAATTTCTCCTAATAAGTTTTTTATTCTTATTCTAAACAACCCTAAATTTATTTTCTCCTAATTTCCCCTAATATATTTTTTATTTTTATTCCAAACATATATACTTAAAATTATTTTCTTCTAATCCCTAAACTCAATTTTGTCAATATTCCCATATTCAAATATTCATCAACATACAATATTCAACCCCTAAACTAAATTTCACCAATATTCATATGTTCATATGCCCACAAATATACAATATTCAATCCTTCAACTTAATTACACAAATATTCACATATTCACCAGTTTATCAATATATACATATTCCTCAATTCATCAACATTCACATTTTCACAAATATATAATATTCAATCCCTAAAATCACATATTCACCAATACTCACATATTCAACCATTCATCAAAATTCGCATTCATACAAATATATAATATTCAATCTCTGAAATCGATTTCACTAATATCTCAAGTTTTGGACCAAAAAAAATTAATTGGTTAAAAAATAGCCTATTTTTAGTGTAGAGCAAAGAGACCACAAAAATGGCTTCAAGGAGCTTCAACGAGGGTAGAAATGGAGGCAAAATGGCAGAGCTCGATGGTAATGGTGGAGAAGAGAGAAAAGGAGAGAAAAAGGGAAATAAGGAATTTTGGCACCATGGTTATTAATATAAACAGTTTTCCCACGGCTTTTCCATAGTAAATGAGACAAGAAAGTAAGTGAAATAGTGTGTTTCACACATTTCCATGAGTTTCATTAATGATTGCACCAGTCTTTACTTTTCCACAATCTATCATTGTGGGAAAATTCAAAATTTGAATTCCAATGACAATAAACCATGGGAAAGAAAAGAAATATGGTTTTCATCGATATAGGCCGTGTGAAAGCAACATAAATAAAGTAATTAAGAGGCTTCACTTTGCCTATATCTCTTCTTTAACATCAAAACCACAAGAAATTGAGTGTATTATTGTAGTGATTCTGTGTTTATCTCTCCAAACATGATAGGAAAATGAAAGAATCCAAATTCATCCCATATAGCAACAATAATCTTCTTCAGTTCTCCACTTTTTTCAAGTAGTGATAATCAATCCAACTAAGAGCATATCAGACAATTTAATGCATTTTTATTGTCATTTTTGTAATAATTTTTAATTTAAGTGTGCACAAATCTTTTTGTTACTACCACAAGTTTTTTTAAAATGAAAAAATAAATAGGTTATATCTTTCTTGTTATTGTACAATCCATTAATTTTCATCTATTTATTATAATTTGTAGATCTTTTCTTTGTTCCTTATAATGGAATTAGTAAACAATCATTTATTTGTATATTATTTGGAGTTTTTCTTTATTCATTGCTAGAAAATCCACAAGTTGTGAGGATTTCTTTGTTATGTTGTTTAAAATATTAGTGGTAAAGTTAGTTTTATGTTATTTATAATTGGGCTAGCATATGGACTATAACTTTTTTGTCTTTTATTGATAGTAAAAGGTATTTATTTTGAAGTTATTGTATATAATATCTAATAAATGAAATTTTTATTATACCATTTATTTGTCTTTATTATACATTTTAAATTTGAAAACTGATATCATATATATGATGGAAATTGCAAGTTGTTTTAAAAAAAAAACTTCTATTAAATTTTATTATACTATTCACTATTTTTATGTAAAAAGTTGACTTGAATGATAATTTTATTTAGACACTTACAACTTGTTATAGAGAAGTTATAGCTTTATGTCAAAATGATTATAAATACAAAAACAAAAACACTTTTAAGGAAAGACATTGGTAAGTATTCTCTTTTTTTTTTTAAGAGAAGCACTGTTTAAATTTGAGGACAAAATATATATAATCCTTACATTATATGTCAAGGGAAATTTTTTTTTATGTTTAAAAGGTATAATTAAACACTTGAACTACACATATTTAGTGAAAAAACCCCTATTAACTAGTCATCTAAATCCCTAATGGTACATACATGTCTATTTCATCAAATTTTCATTTTGCAACACTTAAATTAATAAGAATGAAGCATAAACTAGCTAATTTATGACTTCTTAATCCAACTTTATGTTAGATAAAATATGGAAATAGAGTGACAAGAAAATAGTAATAAGTAAGATAGAGAAAGAAAGAAATAGTTTTGAGGCATGTGTTATACTTTCTTAAAAGTTTTTATGCCCTCAATATATAATAAAACTCAAAATTCTCTAATTTAAAGTAATGAAAATAGTTTTGTTGAAAGTCTTATTTATAATTGTTTAACAAAATGACTTCTCACAAGATAACTATCACAAATAATTATGTTTTTTTTCTAAATTTTCAAGTCTAAAATAATAATAAAAAGAAATTATTTATTCATTAATTTAAATCTAAGAGTCCATCTTTGGCTCTTCATATACATAAGATTATTAGAAAAAGCCAACAAGTAACCCCATTTAGGGTTTTTATTTATATATCCTTCAAAACAGACTTTTCTAGGCAATATAGGATTTGAAAATCACCCACATTCATAAACTACTAATAATCCCTCATTAGTTTGGAATGCCACTATATATACTTAACTTTTCACACAAACAAGTATTATATATATAAGAAGGTATCTCTTGATTTGAATCTTTAATTAGCGTATATACCTTTGAATTTTAATGAAGTTGATGGTGTCTATAGATTAACCCTAACTCTTAATGTTAAAATTGAAGATATAACACACATAGTACCCATTTAATTTCACTTAAAGGTTTATAACTAATTTAACACTATTATTGTCATGTGCTTATCATGTTCTTTATAAACATTTACAAAAGAGACCCTAATTCTCTTGTTGATATGACACCATTTGTATGTTTCTAAATTTGGAATTTCATTTATGTCTCCATTACTTTGAACATTTACTCAATAACTTTATTGAGTATCCAAAACTCACACAACTATTTATATGTAATGGACAACACTAGTTAATTTCAAATATATGGAATGGGTTTGCTAGTGCTAACAAAAATATTTCAATAACTTGTTATTACCCATTGGGCTTTGTAATTAGAGGTTACTAATTTAATGTTGGGTTCTCATTATTTATGTCTAATCTAAAGGGTTTTAAACCCATTCCTAAAAGAAAAACTTCTCATCATCAATACTTTAATAAGCCTTTTAGTAATTCAAATCCACAAAGTTTATACCAATTGCAAATATAGTCTTGTGATTATATTATCACAAATCAAATATCAAATATATACTTATCAAAGTGATATGTCTAGACTTTACTATGGTAAAGTTTTCAATAATCCTCTAAACACATATTATTTTCAATAACCTAGTATAAAGATATTGATTGATTTTGGTTGTGACCACAACTCTTTTCATTTATATAGTCCAAACCATTTTTATCTTTGACTATTTCTTACAATTTTCCAAACTCATTTTCATAAAGAAATAAGTTTTACACATCTGTTATTAGAAGCTTTTGAAATGCTCCTTTATCATGGATAATTTTCCATCTAGACATCACTATCATTAGTTAATTTGCATCCTGTAATACTGGAATTATAAAATACTAACCTAATGAATCTTTAAGATTAAGGACTTTTTTAATTTTCAATATTTGAATCACTTATGTTACTTTCTAATTTGCAAGCGGCACAAGCTTCCATGTAACACATGAAGCATATGTGTTTATGTGTGTGTCTATGTGTGTATGTATATATATATACATACAATTATCAATGGCATCAACTTAATCAATTTAAATAATTGATCAAATAAGAAATTTAACATTGTGTGAAATGATTATAATAAAGAGATTCTTACTTTACTACAAAGAGATAAACTTGTAAAAGATTTTCCTAAATTTAACAAACTAGCTTTAAGTAATTCTTCACTTAGTTTGTAAAATTGATTGAATAAGAAATTTAACACTATGTGAAATGATTATAATAAGGGGATTCATATTTCATTACAAAGAGATAAACTTGCAAAAGACCTTCCCAAATTTAACAAAATAGCTTTAAGTAATTCTTCACTTAATTTGTGAAGTTGAATAATTTTTCAAATAATGAAACAAGTCAATGGATAACCCCCACTATGTCTTTACACTTTTTACACCTAAGATAACATTTACCTTACCAAGATACTATTTTTCAAGGTAAGATGTTTCTTAACATTATTCACGCAAAACAAATTTGTGCCAATAACAAGTATGTTTGTACTTCAAATACAAACATAATTGATTCCATAATACTCACTTATGCATAGAATGAATATCATTCTTATGCTCAAAATCATGAGATGTCATTATAAAATCAATTTTTTTGTGCCATTCTTTATTGCTATTATAGAATCGTATAAAAATATTATACTTCCAAATATGTAACATATGACTTATAATCATGTGATTCCATTTGAAGTTTATCTAATTTGTCACTAATTAGATACAAGAACTTCATCTTGAATACTTCAATTCATAATTCTATACTTTGGGCAATCCAAGAGATGAATGAAAGTATATTATTCCTTGCACCTTATTGTTGATGAGAATGTTTATCATCCCTCATGTATGCTCATCTTTTGAAACAATCTTGACGTAATTCAAAAGATGAATGAAAATATGTTATACCTTGCACCTTATTGTTGATGGGAATGTTTATCATCCCATGTCTTCCCATATTTCAAAACAATCTTGACTAAGTTTTGAAAAGTAACATAAGAATTCAAGCAATTCATACTATTATAATAATTTGAAAAATCAAGGAAGCACAATATAGATTAAAAGAATCCATTGATTCTAGGAATTGATTAAAATCTAGAATCATCATAATTTTCAAACACAAAATGACATGTCTTTCATACATAAATAATCATGTCTTTAGAACATAAATGATCATGTCTCTTGCACACAAACTATCACGTCTCTTCATCATGAATCATTATATCTTTTACACATAAATTATTATATATATTAAACATGAACTATCATGTATATTAATCATGAACCACTATGTCTCTTAATCATATACCATTGTGTCTCTTACACATGAACTAATACATTTATTGAATATGAACCATCATGTCTCTTGCACATGAACCATCATCTTTCTTAATCATATACCAATATTTTTCTCTTACATACAAACCATCACGTTTATTAACTATGTCTTTTGCACATAAGCTATCATGTCTATTAGACATAAATCATGATATTTATTGGACATGAACTAATATTCCTCTTGGATGTAAACCAATATATCTGTTAGATATAAACTCTTTTATCTTTTGATATGAAAAAAAAAAAAGAAAACATATCTTTTCATCTTTTATCACTCTCCAAATGCTCTTTTATATGTCTCTTAATAATAATATTTTAAACATTTTATATTTCAATATAAGAATTCAATAATGCACACATTTCTAATTTATAAATTTTCCTTTTATTTATCAAGAATAACAAATTATATTCATATTATTTCATCACATTTAGTTAACTATTTTATAAAGAACTTAACTACATTTCATAAATCATATGGTATATCATGTAATTGCATGTAAAATTAATCTAATTTTCTATCATCAAATTAGATAATTAGAGAACGCTTTGTCATAGATGTAATAAATCAATATGCCATAAGTTTGAGTGAAGGGACATACCTTGCACCTATGACATAAAAAACTTTCTTTGAAAATAAATTGTGTACATGTAGCCAAAATCCCATATCAAAGAACTTTGAAGCATTGATTTCTAAGCAAAGCCAACACAACCTTATAGTCTAAGCTTTCACAAATATCATATACATTAATGTATTACCATAGTCATGTTGAAATATCAAACTTTTGATTTGGTTTTTTCGTGCAATTGGAATTGATTTCACTTTCATACCTTTCCAGTTGCACAATGACACTTAAAAACAAAGAATACCATAGACATTGTCATCTCCTCATAAAAGTTCACTTAAAGATAATTAGAATAAAAGCCTTTAAATTGTTAGAAAAATATGGAGATAGAGCGACAACAAAATAGTAATAAGTAAGATAGAGGAAGAAAGAAATATTTTTGATGTATGTATTATACTTTCTTAAATGTTTTTATACCCTCAGGATACAACAAAACTCAAAACTCTCTAATTTGAAGTAATGAATATAATTTAGTAGAAAGTTCTATTTATAATTATTGAACAAACGTAACCTCTCACGAGATAACTATTACAAATAGTTATGTCTTTTCAGAATTTTCAACTCTAAAATAATAATAAAAAGAAATGATTTGTTGTAATACTCAAAACCCTCTCTGAATAACTCTCACGAAGAGTTTCTTATAAATGAGAAATATTCAAAAAAAAAATTTAGTGTATGATCTACATGATGTAACTTGAAAGGTTTTATTTAGAGAATATATAAATAAATGAATATGAGAAAGACATTGTTTTTGCCTTCAACTACTTGGTAAGTATTTAATTAACCTTGTGGCAAAAAAATCAAACTTATTATATTATCAAGTAGTGTTTTGACTTTGTTTAATTAGATAATTAGATTGTACAATTTATAAAAGCATACTTGATACCTTATTTATTATACTAGATATTTAATGAATACTGAGTATATCTTACTTTTGATAATTTGGAATCTAAAATTTGTGTACATATAGTGTACTTTACTAAGTTAGATTTTAAATTTAACCAAAGTTTGTCTAAAATACTATTTTAGATTATTTTGGTAAGAGATGTGTATTATTGATCTACTTGTTTAAATGATAGTGAGTCTGAAAACTTAAGTTAATTTATTAGATCTAACTTATGTGAACTAAGTATGTTTTAAATTAAATATCTGTAAACTATAAATGACCACTTTTATACAATCTTTTCATACTATATGCTTTATGCTTATTATTGTTTACTGTTTTTTTAATTTTTGCTTTTAAATTGCTAATTTACTTTACTTTTTCTCTATTTTTTTATCAGACTGACCACATACCCATTTTGTTCACTCTTTTTTTTGAAACTCTTTTCCCCTCTCAACCTTAATATCCAATTAGAACCCCAACCTTGATTTTCCTTTCTTCGTTTTCTGCTTTCACCAAAACAAAGAGCCCAAACCCAATAGTGGCACTACCATTTAACCTTCATCAATCACCATCTAGTTACCACCACCTCTCGACCTTAAGCCACCACCTTGAGCTCATTTGTCGATAGTGGACTTATCGGAAGCCCAATGAATCGGCTCAACTCAACCCCCACCCTACTTCAATTGGAATCGCTGAGCTGAAGGTCCAACCCTTTTAATTATCTTTGGCTGACCATCGTTTTTACTGTCACCAATCATCGTTTGTTGTTGATGAAGGAGGCAAAAAGGTCAAACTATAGTTGGGTCAATAGTCGGAGTCTTCATTCTTCAATGTTGATCGACCTTTTTTCTTTTGGGGTAGGGTAGGTTAATTCTTTTCTTTTAAATTTTACTTTCCTTTGATTCTATTAAGGCAAAAGTTTATGGGTTAATGTAAGGATTCTAAGTTTCTTTTAAAATTACAAATTTCCTTGTTTTGAGTAGTTGAATTGTAAAAGTTAGGCTTAGTATTTATGATGGTAATAAGTGAATTAGCTTTGGTTGGCAACATAAGAGATTTAGGTAACAAGTAATTAGATTATCTTTTTGGGAATTAAAATAAAGATTAGTTCATGAAAGGAAATTTTGGGTTCACAAGAAGTGATAAAGATTGGATAATCTATACTAAGAATAGATTTAATTAATTTTTAAGGTAAAATCCCAAGTTTTTATTGCTCTAAAAGTCCTAGATTACTTTATCCCAAGTTTGAATCAATTTGGGTAAATTGAGTCATTTTGAGAATAGCACTAGATGGGATTGTAGGCTATTGTTATTATTGGAGACTATAAGACTGTTTTGGATAGTTTTTAGGTAGTTTCAAAATCATAATAACAACTCCTTAATCAGCTACGATGCTAGGATGAGTTAGAGCTTTTGGAAAAGAAAAGTTTGCAATAAGAAAAATCTATCATAGTTGGTTGGTCTTATCAAGCTAGCTTTATGACCACCTAAAAATGATTTTTGGCTGCAATTAATTGTTCTTTTGGTTATAGAAAAAAATGTTGGTAAAACCTACAATCAACTAGATAATTCTTAAGTTATTACAAGATTGATTGGGAAAAAAGATAAATAAGAGATTTGAACTTGAGAGGAAACTTTTAAATTGTTTATATTTAGTTTTAAAGGCATTGGAATAATAAAAACACAAGTTTCTTATATTAGGTCATTTATCTTGGGAGTTCAAGAACTTGTGATTTAATCTTGATATCGGGAAAGAAGGATGGAAGATTTGGATCGACAAACATGAAAGCTTTAAATTAAGCTCAATGAGCTTAAAAGTTGTGAGTAAATAGCTTACTCTCTTTCGCACTTATTACAAACATGTTTGATATTCTTTTACAAACTTAAGCTTTGGTATTATCCTATATTTGGATTTTGAACTAGTTGACATTTTGCTATGCATTTACATTGAATTTGATAAAACACATTTTAATAAACTACCTTCACGAGAAGTTGGTATTGGAAATTGATTCATGAAACTATTTAGTATTTTTTTGGCATTAGAAAACTTTAACCTTGTAAAGTTGTGATTCTCCCTGAATTTTGATAGTATTATATCATTGAGCTATAATATGTTGACATTTTAAAAGGGCTATTGTTTCCATGATTATTGATGAAAGTGACATAATTATGAGATTTTGGATTCCCTTGGAGATCATATAATACATTATGATCTTGCATTAACTTGAATTCTAACTCTTTACTTACACTTGAAAGTAAAATGAAATGATATGTTGTAGCCAATAGAATGTACATTATGTACATTTTAAAGAATTGTTTTATGTGTTTGATGTTGAAAATTTTGCTATTTTGAAATAGTGAGTTGTTGAAGCTTTTGATAATGTGCTATATGAAGTTAATGATTTAATAGTTAAATGATTGAATATATGAATTGATCAGAAGTGATTCATTTTTTTTTATCAATGAACATTATTTTATGAGATAGTAAAGTATTGAGTTTTATTGTAAAATCAAAATTTGGATCCTTGGAAAATTTCTTTAGAAAACCTCCATGTGTACTTGTGAATAGAATTAAATTAAGAAATGAAATTGGTAGAAAGATAAGGGGAGAATAACTATTAGAAAGATAAGGTGAGTGGGGGTGACTGAATACTATTAGGCATGGTTATTTACAGAAATTTCACTGTGGATCCTATGTTATATGGAATTTATATTGAGTGTTTCATGTTGCATGTAAGTTTTTAAAAATCTAACTATTTTCATTTACCATGTCTTGTTTGTAATTTTTAATCTAAATTTTAAGTATTTAGTTTCTCATCCTATATGAATATTGTTGAAACCTTTTTGCCATTTTCCCTTATTTGTTGTGAGTACTTGAAAGTGTAAGGTAGGGATTATGTATAGCTTGACATGAAAGTTGTGTTACATAAGGGTAAAATCTTTAAGTGAGTTCTAATCTTATTTGCAAAATTATCTTGAGTGGAAATGTTGTTAATTTCCTTAGATCTTTTTAAATGTTATGGAAAGTATCCTGAAACTTATATAAACCATGAACAACAAGATTTCATACTGTGAAGATAGAATGAAATTTGCAAAATCATTTTGATGGCTAAATAAATATACTAATTTTATTAAAACCTGTATTTTTATTATAATAATTTTTAGAGAACTATTCACTAACTAAGTTTCAATAAAACTCATCCTTTTCCTGCTTTTAAAACATTTTATTTTCAAGACACTAGTTTCGACATTCCCAACCCAACCTCTAAGTTGAATCAAGCTAGAGACAGAGAACATAATTTGGGGATATATATTGGCAGTTGCTGCATTGGTTGGGTCTGGATATTTGTGTACAATGGTTGTACATTGTTTCATATTGTTGATTGTTAGAGATATAGGTTATATTGAAAACATGTGACCTTAGCAAACATTCGAGAAACAAAATAAATTCTGCTAGATTTTTAGTAAAAAAATTTTTTAAAAACAAAATGAAAATACAAGTGTTTTTGAAGAAATTTTAATTTATGGATCTCATTAAGTATTTTATAAAAAAAAAAAAATTGCATTGTCAATGTATGTGTCGGATTTGTAGGAAGTTTTCGTCGATGTCTTCCCGCGTTAATTGCATCCTAAGTTGGAGTGTGACATTTATTCACCAATTTAAATTTGAGAATTCATTTTTAACTCTTAATGTATATAAGATTATTAGAAAAAACCTACAATAGACCTCTTAGAGTTTTTATTTATATACTCTTTAAGATCTAAAATCAAATTTTTTAGATAATGTAAAATTTGAAAATTCATCAATATTCATGAAATACTAACACTTCAGCATTCAAACAGAGAATGAAACAGCAATCATGAATTACGAGACTCTCACAACTAACGTATGTCAAGCTGCTAAATATAATGCATTAATATGAGTTTTGTAAAAGGAGGAACAAGTGCAGTGCGAATAAATAAACTCAAGACCATTAGCACTTTGGCGTTCATCTCACTCAATAAAAATAAACGATGAAAGATAGGCGTCAGTTAGAAAAGTCATGACATAACATATTGAACAGAAGTGGTAATGGTACTCTGTACTTATTTCCACAAAAATAGCACTCTCAAAATAATATTCATACTTTTTGATACTGCCGAAATATTCCATGAAACTTTTTAAATTTAAAAAAGCTATTCCTCTTCTCAAAATGAAAATAACTTTAAAAGAAGCCCATCCTTCTATTTTGATCACTATCTACGAGAACTTGTGGGGCTTAATGCCTGCAACCTGCTTTTTGGAGTTCAGTCCTCTAAATTTGGTTAGTGGCCATCTTTAGCTTTGTTTATCTTTTCTATTGGCTCATCATCCACTGAATCAAGCGTAGACAGCATAAACTAGAAAGTTCTAGGAAAATCGATAAATAAAACCAAAAAAAAAAAAAAAATCAACAACCACATAAGCACAAGTATTAACTCCATCATTGCAGAAGCAACAGGTAAGTCCCACTAACTCCTCCAGGTTAGGTTTTTGCGCTGCTTTTCACTCAATGTGTATAATTTCAGTGTTTAATTGCACATTTTTAGACATTAGAAAATTTTTGCACATGAGGTAGAGTATAAAGAGTACGTGTATTTTAGTCTAAAGTTTGACTTTCTATGATTTAAACTTGACTCTGTTACTGAGCTGTAGACCTGTCAAAACGGGCTAACGGGTTTTACCAGGTTAACCCAACGGGTAAAAATTGTATGTCGGGCCAATCCCAGGTCGGGCTACTTTTTTATCAGGTCGAGGCCAGGTCGGGTTACTACAGTACCAGTCCCAATCCCAATCCCAGGTCGACATTTACCAGGCAGTCCCAGGCGGGTTTTATAACCCGTTATGTTTAAATATTAATTTCACATTATTAATTAATTGAAATCAATTATTATTATTATCATTATTTCAAATATAATTTATTAGTTAAAAT
>JANHAO010018238.1:0-13678 GCA_026873985.1 Saraca asoca
TTGTCAAAAGGTTGCAGACATTGTTGTAAGTATATTTTTATTAGTATATTTGGTTTCTCAAAATCAGTTATCTATATTAATCATTCAAATTTTTAATAACAGGGTGAATATCAACAACTCCAAGGAGAAGGCACTAGTAGCGAGGGAGATAGCTCACTAATAGCCGACAATGCCCTCTTCCTCCAACTTGTTAGGGGAAGGAAATAAAAGGGTAATATCTAGTTGCAGGGTGAATTAGGCTCTCTCTTACTTTCCTTTATAGGAGCATCATCTTCTTCGTCAGCGTCAGATAATGCTAAGTTGATAAATTTAAGGGCCAAGGTTACTGCCCTCACAATGGAGCTCATGGGCAAGGATGCATTCCTTGCTGACATGTGAGAGTGCTTACAACATAATGAGAAAAGGATGGAGTATTTGTCTCAACGTCTACATATTGATCCTTCATTGATCAATTCACCTCCTGATGCCTAGCCAATAGCATTCGAGCCCCATGATCCAGCATCACATGGTGCACAACACCATCCAGAGGAGCCACAAGATGAATTTGATGTAGATAATGATTCTTACGGTATAATAGTTTTTTATTTGATTTAGATGTGACTGATTAGTTTTCTATTTGTAATGAATTTATATTGAGTTACATTTATCTAGCAGCTTATGGATTTACTGTTATTTTGATTTGCATATTTTTTATGCATTAAATTTACTTTTACTATTAATTGATTGATTTTATTATACACTACAATTGAATGGGTTTTAGATTGTTATGGATTGTATTGGATTGGATTTGTAGCATTTTTATGTGACAATCAGGTGTTAATGATCAAAATAGTCACTTAGAAAAGTGTTTGCAAAAGCTATTCACTGATTTAGGGACCAAATTTGTGACCAAAATTTTTTTACATTTTACAATTTTGTGATCAAAATAGCGACCAAATATTTTAGTTGCTAACTTTCAATCAACCATTGAACTGTCACTGAATATTGGGTGACAAAATTTTGAATTTCAGTGACCGAAATAGCCACTCAATATTTTGGCAGCAAAAAACTATGATTTTCATGACTGAAATAATGATAGAAATTTTAGTGGCTAATTTTTTCAAACCAACGACCGAACTGTCACCGAATATTGGATGACAAAATTTTGCATTTTAGTGGCGAAAATTGTGATCAAAAGTTTTAGAAGCAAAAAAACCTTTTTATTTTAGCGATTGAAATAGTGACGAAAAATTTCAGTTGCAAGAAAAAAAAACTACAACTGAACTTCTAGAATTTTAACGACCAAAAATAGTGGTGACTAATTCGGTCACGAATGTTAGTGACTGCTCGATTTCGGCCCCTGATTGCTCTGTAAGTAGGTAGTTAGCCACTCCTTTTTTTTGGTTATTGTTCGGTCGCTAAATGGATCTACGACCAAAAATCATATGGTTTCTCAATTTTATAAGAAGATTAACTCTTTTATGCATGAGCAAGAAAAAAAAAAAGAAAATAATGAACTCATTTCACAAAAGAGATCAAGGATAAATTAAATACAATTTTCATTTACTTGGTGATTTTGGCAATAGTGAGATTTGTCATCATATAATTAAATTAACCATATTGGATAGGTTTCAAAATCTTGTTTTCTTTAAGATTGAACTAAAGTGCTAGAGTCCCTTTTAGGTTCCTACTAACTTTGATTATTGATAACTTAGTATGCATCTGAGTATGCATATGGTCTCTTAATTTTATTTATAGACAACAAAACAATATGATTTTTCATGAAAACTGAAGAAGATTCTATAATTATAATAGAAACAATTATAAGAGACAATCATAACTTGAAAGAAAAGCAAAACTCAAATAAACTATTCCTTGTATCAAATCTCACATTTGAAGTCAATTGTTCAACACTTAATGCCAAAACATTGTCCATTCCAATAATCTCTAAGATTCAGAAAGCCACATATCATTCAATCAAGCACAATGACATGCATGTAATATTTTCTAGAAATAAAAAAACTACATCATAGTTTGTAGGTTAATATCACCAGCCTCTTCTAGAATGAAACTTAACATATTCTTTTAGAGCCCTTTCACAATAACCAGTCCATCTTGCTTGCATGCCACCGGACGAGATTTAGACTCAACAAAATTCCAAAACACTACTCATTCAGGCGAGTTCTTCAAGCCTTTCTTCCCAAAATTGCTTCTTTGCTTCTTTTTCATCTTTTACAACTGTTCCTACATGCTTCATGAAACTCCTTGTCAGGGAACACAAAAACCCTCTTTTAACATATTATTTTTCTTCAACTTTTCTTCATAAGCAACCTTAATAATTTTTTTGAAGACTTCTTAAAAATTGACATTCATACTGCAATCCATCCTCTTCAAGAAATTGAATTTTGGCCAAATATTGCAACCTTTGATTCGGAGAATCTTAGGTTTTTTGTTGAAAATTATCACCATGCCTTTCCAAGGATCATCACTAAGCTCTGAGAACAACAAACAAAGTGCAATATATACTTCAATTGGTGTTCCCTTCATGCTACTTAAGATTTCACTCATGGCAATGCAATTTTGAAGTTCATGTTTTTTGAGAAAATGATTCATCAATTCCCACCACTTAAATTCTAGACATTGTGCATATAAATTGTTCTCCAGTAATGGTGCTATGATCTTGTGGGAGAGTATCAGTTTTGGTGAACCAAACTTCCTCATATTTTGAAAAATATTCAAGCATTCCTGAAAATGTACTACATCACGCCTAAGAAACTATTTCTTGTAGATTTTCATGACATAAAAAGTTTAGGTGTGGAACTATGACCAAAAAAGTGTTATGGAATCATTTTTCTTGAAAATTTATTTACTGATTATGAAAATTTTTAAAGGGCTTGGTCAACTAAGTCAAATTATGTGTCACTGGATTTTTTTAAATGAAAGAAAACTTTTTAAAAATTCCTAGAATATTGGAAATAGAAAAGGCGAGAAATTGAAACCCTGACATTATTAAATCTGAACAACAAATGTGTTATTAATGCCTACATTTTCAGTGGTATAGTGACACCTAATATTGACTTGAAGATTTTTTTCTTTTAATGTTTGAATTAAAATTTTGATGCTTTGAGTATATTTAAAATGACTTATTACTCCTGTTGTTAAAAAAAAATAGTTTTTTTCTGTGAGTATTTCATAGTTTGACTTTGCAACCCCAGTTCCCCTACAAAAATTTTCCTCCCTATTTTAGAGGAAAAGTCAAAAAATTTCATCGTTCAATCCTTATCTTTTCTCATTTATTTCTTGTATTTATTTTACCTATTACTTCATAGGAAATCAACTACTCTTTCTTCTTCATTAAAATTGAATATGTTCAATCCATCTAAGATTGCAATAACACTTAATATAGATGAAGCACACTTAATTTTATAGAAGAATCAAATGATCCATTGACACATTGACAATATTTAGCTACTGCCATTGGATGGCCAAAGCCAACCTCCTATATCATGCATTACCCTCGTATATATTTTAATTAGGGTTATGCTCGTGCAGGTAGTTTTTGTTTGGTTAATTAGAATTATTGATTATAATCATTTCTAGAAATGGTTTATTGTATTTTAATTTTTTTAATAATTAATTAGCGGTAATAATTTTGATTAAATAAAAAAATTTTCAATGTAATTTTTATTTTAATTGGACAAATGACATTGGATATTGATGTTTATCTAAGTGATGTGATAGGTTAGAAGAATCTATGATAGTTTTTTAACTGACATGTAAAATACAAAATGACATTGGTTTCTAATATATGGCTAATTTTTTTATTTGAAAAATATTTTGCCCATCAACTTTTTATGAATAATTGACATCTTTTTTTCCATCAAATATGTTGATTTTTATCAAAAAGATGACATTTTTCTCAACCATTAAAGATGTCAATTTTCAAAAATAACCAACATCTTTTCTTAATCATTAATAACAGTTAAAAATGTTGATTATTTATAAAAATCGATGTCTATAGAGGACAAAAAGACATTGATTTTTTTTTTAAAAAAATTGACATCCTTTCCTTTAATAAATGTCTACTACTAGTTACATTTTTTTACAGAAACATGCTAACTTTTTGCAGAAATAACTATTAAACCAAAATATACAATAATCCAATATAATCCCAATTTAAAAGTTTTCAAACATTTTATTGGATGAACAAAATATTTAGGGCATTACAAAACTATATTAAAAACAAAGCACACTAAATTAACAACTCTGTACATTAACTATCGAATATGTTAGAGAAATCTTGACCATTTATATCGAATTATTGTTAATTTCTTCTTCAATGTAAGCATTTTGATTTCCCTCAAAGTATTGTAAATTTATATAAAACTAACATGTTGAAATTAAATAGTTTCCTATATATACAATAAACACATAGTCAAGTACAAGCACATAATCAAGTTGACATAGTGTAGCAATAACTTCTTTTCGCAAGTCATCTAATTTCTCAGGGTCAATGGCTTTGTTATATATTACATCTTCTAGTTGGTAGTTGGTATGATCCAAAATTGAAAAACAAATAATTCATCTCATCCACATAGCCTCAAACATTAATAAAATTCAAACAAAAAAGTAGATGTCACCTAGAAACAGAAAGAGAGCAAGATGAAGAAGATTGGCCCAAATCACTGAGAGAGGGAAAGTAAGAGTGAACTAAGCTTTTGTGATAAGTGAGATAGTAAGAGTGAGGTGGAGATTCGAATAGCTCAAGATGGAGGGGGAGAGATCTAGGATTTCAAACTAGTACGAGAACTAAAGCAACAATTAGGTTTGTGAAAACATTTCATAGATGTCAGACTTTCAAGGTCATTTCTTTTTACTAAGAATCGATATCTTAATTTTCATTTCGTCCACATTTATTAAGCACCACATTTCATTTATTTTAAATTTATTTTTAACTATTTTATTTTTTAGATATATTACAATTTTCACAAATAAATGACTCAAATGTTAATTTTTTTTGAATTATTTTATCCATTAAATAATATTTTAAATTTGGAATTATTTTATCCTATTAAATAATATTTAAATTCTTGAATCATTCTAGAATCTTAGTAAAATTGAGTTATTTGATTGGGATTAAAAAAATTAATGATTAGAGAATAATTTTCTTTACAAATAAAATTAGATAAAATAATTCAAGTAAGATTTGCACAAAAATTAAATATTTTTTACTCTTAAACAGACCAAAAATAAATACTTTTTTTAGAGAAGAGAATTTGAATTTCTTTTTTATTAAAAATCAACATTTTTAATGGTCAATAGGAGAAAAGAGGTCATTTTTTTAATAAAAATCAACTTCTTTTTTCCTCAACTAAAGACATCGTGTCCATTAACTAATACTTAAATTCTTGACCTATTTTGTCTAATTTAATAATACTTAATTCTTGAATTGTTCCATAGTCTTAGTAAAATCAAATTATTTGATTGGGAATAAAAAAATTTAATGATTAAAGAATAATTTTATTCATAAATAAAATTTGATAAAAAAATTTTATAAAAAAAAAAGAAGAAGTCTTTAGGT
This sequence comes from Saraca asoca, assembly GCA_026873985.1. Classification (NCBI taxonomy): domain Eukaryota; kingdom Viridiplantae; phylum Streptophyta; class Magnoliopsida; order Fabales; family Fabaceae; genus Saraca; species Saraca asoca. The sequence continues at coordinate 5,561 of JANHAO010018238.1, forward strand.
GTTAGCAAGAGAAAAGAAATCACTTTATAGAAACTTCTCAACCCGCCGAAGCAAGGATTTGCTCAAATACATGGTGCTCATGAAAGAGAGCCTTCGAGAAGTTTTCACCTTGCCTTGAATGGCAAGAGAACATTCTTATTTGTAAGCAAACTTCTGACACAAAGACAAGATCTTCTAGATTACATGCACATGTGGCAGTCTCTTATAAGATGTTTCAAATTACAAGGTAAGAAAATACAAACCGAATGCACATGTCAAACCCTAAATGGATATTGACACTATTAACACTAAAGATAAACATAGTATGATACATATTCATAAAACAAAAGATAATGCATGCTTTTAAGGACTATGATAAGGTTCACTATCTTTAGATCCATTGCTTCTAGAGTTAAGCCTATCTAATTGTATCATCATTTGATCCAAATGCACCATTTCATAAACATGATAAGCATTTTGGCATCATTGAGCATAAAGATAGGGAAAGATTCCTTTAGATTAGTCTGACCATGTGCTAACCAGCCATAGATGTCTCTAATGTAGATAACTCACCCAAGGAAACTTGATGACATTTGACTTAATGGAGATTTTCATTTGAGCATTGAAATTTTCTTCAAAATAAATTCCATCGATTTTTTACTCTAAGTCCCAATGTGAATGAAATACAATTAATACAAAATCAATTGGAGGTTCTACAAGTTCATGTTACCACTAGCTTAAAGGCTTAAATAAAGATAACTATAGAGTAAAATAGGAAAATTGAGCATATGATCCTGCCAATCTTCTAATGATGTAAGGTTAAGAAAAGACATGGCTTCTTTCTTATCAAGTAGGTTTCTAATTAAATTCTTGAACAAAGCATAATCCATTTTTGGAAAATGGTAAGGGTTTGATAAATCCAACATAATGAAAAAGGGATAATTAGGATGGATAACTATGGGCCATAAGAATGCTCCTAGACCAAATTCAACAATGCAAGCATAACATCGAAGAAATATTACTATAGGCTACTCTAATATCCATAAATTTTTCATCCTTGTGCTAAATCAAGTAATACAACTCCCTAGTACTAGTTACTAGCATCAGTTTAAAGGATATGCTAACCTTCATTAGAAGTTATACAAAAAGATGACAAATTTTTTGAGCATTCCTTCAACTATTTGATTGCATTAGAGTGGCAAAAAGTCCAATAGGCTAGATTCTTCTAGAGAAACTAGTTAAAATAAAGTAGTATTGGGCTATTTTTGGGATAAAGTTTTCCATGTAATTCACTAATCCCAAAAAATGTTGTGCCTACTTGATTATCAGATTGCCATAAAGAAATTCTTGGATTTTTGAGGCTGTATAAGGTTGTAACTAGATTTCTCCATTCTAAATGATTGTGTCAAGGAAGTCTATTTATTAAGTGCATCTTTTTTTGTGACAACATAATTCTATATTTATGGACCAAAGCATGGAATTGCTCAAGGAGAACTATATGGTCCTTAAGGTTGAAACAAAATAGTAAGATATCATCAATATAAAAAAGGGTTGAGTGCAAGATTGGCTCAAATATTTTGGTCATGGACTTTTCGAAATTAGAGGGAGCATTTTTTATGCTGAAGGGCTTTATTATCCACTAGTAATGGAAGTTAGGGATGTGAAAGGTAGTTTTGTACCTTTCTTCTAGATGTATTCTCAACTACCAAAATCCTATTTTAAGATTAAATTTGTAAAAGATTTTGACATTAAGGAGCTTATGTAATAGGAATTCCTTTTTTGGAAGTTGAAACTCAATATCTACTAAGAATAAGGTCATTGGTTTGTAATCAGTTACAAGTCTCAATTTGCCACGAACTTGTTTTATCCTTTTGTTCACATAAAAAGCCTGGAATGTCATTGGAGGCAATGTTTCTTCAATTATGCCTTGTGTTTTCATCTAAGCCAATTCTTCTTTAGCATGTTTTTTATGATTATTGTGCATCCCAAATGAGTTATTTTTGTTGGATTGATATCATCACTTTTTTGGAAAGGTAACTTAATGAAGAACTCTAAATCAAACCATAAAGGACATTTGCAATTTCAAAGGAACTTTGAGTGAGATTCTACACATGAATTTTGAATACTTGTTTGGGAAAGGCTTTCAAACTTAGTTGTCATGGAGAATATCTTTGAGATAGAAATCTAGGGTTGAAAATATTCTTTTGTATTCAACCTACCGACTTCCCAATGTGCTTTTTCCTTAAGCATCTTCTAGATGAGATTAAAGCCAATAATGACATCTTTTCCTAGCCCCTTGGTGCCATAAAATTGATGCTTAATTATATAATTGGGCAAATTTTTTCAAGTAAACTAGTTTTGAGATTCTTGTCACTGCCATATTTTCTCTTTTGATTATCTTGAATAGCTTGTAAATTTTCTTCTAAGAGTCAAAAGGAAGAATATTAAGGTTTATGATAAAATGCATTGCTTTGGTATCAATGAAAGGAAAGACATTAATGGGCTTATCATATTTTGGTGGACAATTCTAGCTTTGATGGCTAAGACACAACTATATCCAAATAATGGATCAAGGATGTCTTTAGAGTAATCAAAGTCTATAAGTTTTAGGTTTTCTTCTATTTTTAATGATCCCACTTGCATCATATTGAGTTCCTTGTTAGAGAACACATTCAATAGTTCATTGAAAGATTCTTATTCCTCATTGATACAAAAGACAGATTCCTTTAATGGTTTTAACACTTCTTTTTTCAAATAGGGATTCAAGATCTTTATCTAACTAGTAATATAATCAATTAGGTTTTGGTGAGAGATCCTTTTTAGGTATCTCTTGGCAAAGTGTCCTTTCTGCTTGTAGAAATAATAGTGCTCTCCATTCCTTTTGCATTGACTTTTCTATCTATTAAAATATTGGGCTTTAAATTTATTCTTCTTGAATTTTTTTGTGGGGAGAACCTTTGATAATAAGATCAGGCCTTTCACATGCTTTTCCAACCTTTAAATTGTTAAAATGCTTGAAAAAGATTCTTTGTTCATACAGATGATCAATGGCTACTATAATAGCTTGGTAGAGATTTTCCAATGTAGCATTTGGAAGTAATAGACGTAGTGACTTTAGCACACTTTTGCCTATTGTCTATGTGGTTCAAAAAATGACTAGATGAAGAAGCATTTGAGATTGACCTCATCAATTCCATTAATCTAATAATACTATTTTGACATAGTATCATAATGTTGTGAAAGATGTTTTTGTTTGGACGAATAACACTACATGTTCATGAACTCTTTCCTTACTTGGATTGCAATATCTAGAGATAAGCTAAGAAATTCATTATGAAGCTTTGTCAAAAAATCATCAATGCTAACTGAATTATAATTTATAAGTTCATAGTTTTTTTTCCTAATGAAAGCCAATAGTCCCACAATCTTCTTTCCATCTTAGAAGAAAAGGCTCTAAAAAATTGTTGCAAAGAACCCTACTGTTCTAGTTGTACTGCAATCATCCAAGCATAGAATTCAAGGAAGTGGTCCCACCATTAGGAAGGAGGGATATCATCTAGAGAAAATCCCTTGATAGTGTTAGCAAAAAACATTTTATTAGACAGAGCACTTAATTGGTCATCATCTCCTGATTCTAGTGGTTCTTCATGGTAAACTCCAAAAGTTTCTCCCTTTTCTCCTTCTATTAGGAAAATGGAAAAACTTGGGTCTTGGATTTGGCTAGCATTCTTGTCTGGAGGCTCTCAGATGACCTCTTTAGTTACTATCATTTTTGTAAGGAATTCAATTAGGCCATTAACTAACTATATGTTTAAGTGTTTATCTATTTTGCAAGATTTAAAGTTGATCAAAGTTTGCTTAAAAGATCTACATTAGTATTAAATTTTTTATTTGATTTCACATGATCTTTTGTAATTGAAATCTTATTCAGATTACTCAAGCATATTTTCTAAAATAATTTACAATGAGGTAAAATAAATCACTTTAAATGAGTTTTTAATCAAATGTTTTCAACTAAACTTATTACACCTTCTTTCACAAGTTAAACTTTTATAAAAATTAATTTTCACTATGTGAATCAATTCATGAATTGATTCATTACTAAAAAACTTGTAAAATCAACTAGAATCAATTCGTGAAGAAAACTTTTCTTCTTGAAGGTTTGAAACCTTTCTAAATCTATTTAATGATGAATTTTTACTTGATTTGAATCGATTAATAAATCGATTAGTTTGTTACGAGTTTGTTATAACTATCACAAATTGATTCAAAGACTAAAAATCAATTATTTTGTAACTTAACCAAAAATAGACCAAACCCTATTTTCAAACATATATTTTTCATAACTCAGTACAATAATAACAAAGAAAAGCATAGAGCTTACACCTAATATTCTTGACCTCACTTGGATTGAACAATTTAATCAATTATTGAGCAATTGAAGAAACTTTTTTCATAGCTAATTGAGATCCACATCTCAATTCTCATGTTTGTATTTCTAAACACTATCTTGGTTATTCTATAAATTTCCAAAGTTAGAAATTTGGATACAAAGGAAGTGGTTAAGCTTCCCTTTGCATTCTTCGAAATTTGTGAGGTTGATTGCAATTCATACTTGGTGCATTGAATTCTTGTTAATTCTTCACAGTTGTGAGGTTAATTATAGTTAGGTGAATATATAGAATTTTTGTATCATAGGTATTATAAGAGCTTATAAAATTCTTGTTGTAAAACTGGTTTACAGGAAACCTGTCAAATTCTTATACTTATTAATAAAAATGATCATATAATTGAGTATTGATTTAGTGGATGCAAACTTGAATTACAATTTCAATTCAAGTTGAATGACTTTAAAAGTCTGTGTCTTGAATTTTTCATTTTGCTGCATTTATATTTTTACACAATTACTATTTTTGCAATACTAAATTTCTATTAAATTAAATTCTATGTTTTTGGTTCTGCATAAACTTTACATTTTTGGTTTATTGAATCTACAATCTAGTTTTTCTATATTTCAGTCAATAAACAATCAATTAATTGTTAACTATATAATCTAATTTTAGAAAGTCTTTTGCTATGCATATCAATCATATTCTACATGTCAATCATATTATGCATATGAATTCCTCAACGAGAATAAAGGAAAGATCTTGATTTCTATCTAACTTTTTTAGCCCCAACAATTACCAATTGGGGAACATGCTAGCCTTGATGGAAAAAGAAAGGCCAAACAAGTGAAGAAACGCTATGAACAAGTAAGGCAAAATATCAAGAAAAGAATAGAGAAATGTGCACAATAAGCGAACAAAGGGCACAAGAAGATGGTCTTTGAGTCAAGGGTTTCTAGCTTAAAGAAAGATCAAGCTCCACCCAAGAGGTGCTGGTCCATTCCAAATGGTGGCAAAGATCAATGACAATGCATATAAAGTAGATCTTTCTAGTGATTCTAATATTAGTGCTACTTTTAATATTTTTGACCTTTCTCCTTTTGATGTAGGTTTGAAGATTCGAGGTCAAATCCTTTAGAAAATGGAGGGAGTGATGAGAACATGAGAGATGAAGTTAAAGATCACCAAAAAAATTTGTACCTTCTAGTGAGACCCATCACAAGAGCTAAAACAAGGAAGATGAGGGAAGCAATTCAAGGGCTTTCTCACACACTATGGAGCTCACATAGAGAGTAAGGCTTTGGAGATTGAAGTTTTATTTGCATAGAAGCCAAACCATCCACTTTGACCTTATGAATGTCAAACATCATAGCCACTTAGAGCATCTACAAGTGTCACAAGCTGATAGCTTTCTAGCCAAAATCATACGGCATATGATGCTAACTCTTAACCAACATGCCAAAAACTCAAGCCACACTTGGAAAGATATTCAGGGTATTAAGGATTTTGTCACCCATAAAACCAAAATCCCGTGCACAACATGTCCACAAGCCAAGATAAGTATGTAGTTAAAGGGTTAATGGATTTTGAGTCTCAAAGAATGTGCCATACAAAAAACCCCACTGCATATCAAGAGGAGACTTTTTTTAAAATATAACTGGTAGGACAACTCCATTTTATTAATATATGCCTTATTATATTATTTTAAGTGTGTAAGGGAGTATCTCTAAGCTCCATACTCTGATCCCTATCTCGAGTCATAATGCCCGCTAGGTCACTGACTCATCCATTTCAATAACATTTTAAGTAAAAGCCTTATCAATAGAAGTTGACATAATTTCTCCCAGTTGCCATAAGGACTTTTGTCCTAACTCCTAAAGGTTCTAATGCACCATCTCATATAGACCCAAAGATAAAAATGCAAGAATCGTAACTATATACTTTTCTACTCATACTAGACAAATGATTGATGCTAAAAAGATAGAAATACCCCCAAAATAGGAAAAATTCAGAAAAATAATCTACAAGTGCATTTGTTCCCATATTCACACACAAGGCCTCCACTTTATGCTCATTTTTTATGTCAAATTTTGTCTAAAACTAAGCTTATTTGCTTATCAAATTGGTTCACAAGGCTGACATGTGACATTCTCGCCCACTTCAAATCTCAATGCCCTTATTAAAGCCTCAATTTGACACAACTTTCATGAAGGTTTCTCCTTTTAGGAACTAGTTGCTCGAATCTTCATATGGGTTTTTAACCTACTGACTCAAACTACTTCCTTGGCTGCTTTACTTGTCTCTTTGAGTTAACATCATTTGAGAGGCTTTGATGAATGGCACCTTCTACCTAATATAGCAATTAGGATCATCATTAGTCTGCTACTCCTTAACTCCTCCCAGGCTTCCTCTTAACTCTGTCTCCTTGAACTCATATCATTGCACATTTGTTTTTCTTCCATAGCTTTAGGTAACTGCCTTTGCAACTTTAGTGTCTTTGATGATACTACTTCTATAGACTTTGTATTCTACCTTTGTAGACTCAACTTCATTGTCCTAACATAAACTCATATGTCACTGTCTCCATAACTCTTCTAGTTTTGTTACATCTGTAACTTCACTTGTCATATTGCTTCTATAGCATTTGGGTTGTTTCCTCTATAACTCATGCTTGTCTCACTACCTCTATAGCTTGTAACACACTATCCTTACAAAACTTTTGATTTGACTTGCTATCTTCACATGGCTCTTGATTTAACTCACTACCTTTATAGCTTTTGATTCAATTCGCTACCTTTGTGGCACTCAATTTGGCTTGCTACGTCTATAGTATAAGTTTATGCTATCTCTAGAGCTTGTGTACCTACTTGGCATTTTGAATGTCTATTAACAAATAGCCCCACATCAAATATCCTATACAACTAATGTGAAAGATGCAAGTCCCATATTTGGTTCAAGCACAAGTCCTATACTTTGCTCATAAAAGATAGCTTGCTTCTAAGTCCCATGCCTCGCTTAAAAGTTTGCTCATATTGGGTTTGACCAATCCACTATACTTCTACTATGCAACTTTCATACTTGATTAGATCTTTTTGGCCCTTTATGAATTGACACATTCATAGTATCATTCAACAATCATTATTTATTTGGAGTTGATGCAACCTAGCACCATTGTTGTCATGACCTTCCTTGGTTTGTATGCTCAAGTGCTATCTCCTTGAATAAGATACTGTCTCATTTGCTATAACCTTTATAGCCACTCATTAGTATCACTGCTCTTATGGCAACTTTTTTTATGATCAGTGCCTCGCTTGGCATTTCTTGAGTGACGTTCCTCTTCTGAAGACTCCTCCTTTGAGCATATGCTCATGATTGCTCCCACACATTAATGGACTTGATAGGGGTTAAGCATCAAGCATCCTTTACACAAGCTCGAGTTTCATTATGCTTATGCATGATCAATTGTGAATCTCATGGTCATTACCATGAAGTCTGTCTTATAACTATGTAGTGCTAGTTTGCTATGCCTTAAGATCATTGTTAGTACTCCACTATGTAATTATGTAGCTCTAGCTCACTACGCTGGTATCATTACCATTTGTCATGTAACTATGATATGCTAGTTCCTAGCATCTTATCTTGAATCTTATGGATTAGTATTGCAACTTGTTAGCCTTAGGGAGTTTTATAACCCTAAAGGAGATTTTTTTCTCACTCTAAATTTGTTTTGATGTTGAAGAACAATTTATTT
>JANHAO010018239.1:0-13675 GCA_026873985.1 Saraca asoca
GCCCCATTGAGAGACTGCTTGAGGAGAAAAGGATTTGCAGAGGAAGATCCTAGTTAGATTTGTTTTGCAGGTTGTAAGTACGATCTTCATGGCTGCTACAGGTTAGATCTATTTTCAGTATTTTAATTTCATGCATCCCGATTGGTTAATCTATATGATTAATTCTTACATTTACTTCACATTGTCAGGTCTAATTCATGTCTTCTTGGAGTTTCAAACTTCATCCTCTTTTAAGTGCATCCAAATATATTTCAAATGCTCATGTTTTATTTTGTAGTTTATTAGGCTCTAGACATTATGCCTATCCTCAAACTGTTGAACTCTATGGTTACTCCGATGAAGAGAAACTCTTTTGTAACCCTTAGTCCCAGGAATCTTTTAAGGTTGTCTTTAAATTGGAGCTTGTGTCAATCTTGTGTTTGGATATTGATGGACTTTTGTCCATTGTGAGGAGGCCACTTTTAGGTTTCCTTTAACACCTGTTGTCGCCAAGAGAATCCTAAGAAAAGCTAAGTCTTTGTTTTAGGAAATGGAGATGTTTTATAATTTCACCCATTGTGAGCCTAAGCTGTTAGCAAATGTGTTTCATTTTTTTAACAAGAAGCTTTTGGTCAGAGCTAGGATTAGTCCAGTGTTAACCTCTTCTGTTCATGGTAGAATTCGTCACTCCCTTGCACATTATTTGACATAATTGTGTTTTGTCAACTCATGTCTTGTTTGTCTCGCACAGATAGGAATTGAGATTGTATCCCTTTGTTACTTTAGACAATGACTTTCAGTCTTGGAGATCTTATCTTTAATAAAGCTCAAATTTTAAATCTTAGTAAAGAGATCTTACCTCCATGTATTTTGTTTTCAAGAGATCAGATCGTTTTTGATCATCATATATCTTATTTTCAATACTTTTAGTTTGCTTTGTAGGTTAGGCCAACTTGCCTTCATCTTTCTATGTATTGTTATGATCCACGCAATTATATCAATTGTTAGGAAATAAAGATAGAATATATGACTAATAAATTATTAGATTATTTAGCTAGACTATAATATTAGAGATAAGGCATATTAGATAGGTCTATAAGTTATTGAGTTTTACTAGAACTTTATCTCTTGTATAGGTTCTATATAAATAGAAGAATATGATTAAATCTCTCAATGTAATTCAACAGACTTTTTTTATTCAATTATATTATTTGTATTCTCTCTAAACTCTCTCTAGCCTATCTCTACTTTTTCCTCAATTATTTTCTCAATATAGTATCAGAGCAGTATCATCCGCCTCGAAGCTTTGTGGGTTATATCACTTCTGGCAAACTCAAAAAGGTTAAACTGCTAATTTAGAATGTAATTTTTTTTATTGAGTTATTTCATTTCATAAAGGAAAAGATGGGAAAAAAATTCAGGTGTTGTTCTAGTAGATTTTTAGGTTTATTTATTTTTCATTGTTATTGTTGATTGAGTTTTAGTGGAAGAAAAGAATGAAAAAAAAAAGAGAGTAGGAAAAAAAATTCCTGAGTTAGAAGTTGGGTTTTAATTACAACCCGAGGAGTGTTTCATAGTCATGATACTTTCCAACAAAGGTAGTGACCTAACATATTGAAAATAGAGATTCCTTTTTGGTGTGACGTTTCTAGCCAGCTTTGGTTTAGTGTTTTCTGATGTGTTGACAGTGGAGTTTGTTGTGCAGTCCTCTAGAGTTCATTTCTAGGCTAATGGAGGTGTAACTTGGTAAGCAGTTTTAAGAAGTAGCTTTTTTGGCAATGTTTGTAGCTGGCAACAGTAGTTTAAGTGCTAGAAAGGTGTTAATCTAGCTTTGGGTCTTACAATTTTATGGGGGTGGCTAAAGGTGTTATCAATTGAAGACTTTCTTAATGTTCTAATTGTTTAATGGTGAACTTTCAGTTGTAATTTTTGTCAAAGCTCTGCCAAAATGAAAATAGGTGTTATTATTTCTTTTCAACTCATTTTTGGTGTATTTTGGCACTATTTGGTGTGATTTTGCATGACTTGAGTTGTCCTTGGTGGATTTGGTTTGTCTAAGGCAATTTTTGATTGGTTTTTTGCTTTGGTTTATTTAATTCTGATCTGAGTAGTGTTCTTTTTAGCTTTGGTGATGTTAGTTTGGTTCAAAGAAACCAATTCCTTTGCTATTCCTACTGCTTTAGCATAATCTAAGGCGTTTGAAGTACAGTTTTGTGGGTTTGGTTTGGCTAGTAATGCGAGAATCTAAACCAAATTAGTTTTGCTATTCTAGTGGAGTTTAGTTTAATTTATTGGGCTGTTGGTGTTATTGGCTATAACTCAGTGAGTAGTTATGCTATGGTTAATGTCAACCTGCAGTTTTGGCCAATCGAAGGTAAGAGAGGTAGTAACACACTCTCTGTTTAGCCGACAACCTCAGGGATGCTGAGGCCAGTAGTGGAAGAGTGGCAAATGGTATTGATCCATGGCAACCCAAAGGGAGGAAGTCGACATTCTGGGTAGCCGTTGGCAAATGGAGGCTACCAAAGCTCCAACAAAGGGTTGAACCAAATCTAATTTCTTATGTTTTTGTGCAGGGTTGTATCAAACCTTCTCAAGCTTATTAAAGGCTTAGATTTGGTTAGCTGTGTTTGGTGATGATGAGGAAGTGCATATGTGAATGTAAGAGTGATTTTGATAGAGATAATGTTAAGCCAAGTGAGTCAAAGCTGAGTTAGGCAAGTTAGTGCTGAGTCTTGGTTTGATTAGCTCTATTTTGGTTGTTTTGGCTAATTTGTTGCTATTTCTAGTGTTATCATGCTGTTTGGACTATCTTTTGGTGAATTTTGACACTCTTTGGTGTAATTTTGGTTAGTTTGCCTCTAGGTTGTAAAGTTTTAAGTGATTTAAGTACTGGGTTATGTGCTTTTTTAGTTGCTTTGGCTGCAATGTAATTTGAAGCATTGTTCAGTTATTTGTGACTTTTGATACCTTCATGTGATTTGAAAGACTATTTGACAAATGTTAGTGTTTCATGTGATTTGGAACACTATTTGGCTAATTTTGGTACTTTCATAAGATTTGGAGCACTATTTGGTAAATTTTGATGTTTTATATGATTTGGAACACTATTTGGCGACTTGTGATTTTTGGTGTGTCATTTGATTTGGAATATTGTTTGGTGAATTTTGGTGCCTTCATTTGATTTGAAAGACTATTTGTTGAATTTTGGTATCTTCATGTGATTTGGACCACTAATTTGGTTACTTGACTTACTTTAATATCTTGAAATTGGCTTCAATAAATACAACTTAGGAGCAACATCGTTTGTGGTAGTATTGGTGGTTTTGGCATAATTCCAACTATAAGTGTTGGTGATTTTGAGGACCAGTTAAGAAGTTTAGGGAGCAACTTAGGGGAAGCTAGCAGAAAACTTCTAGAAGTTGTGCCGTTTGTACCTTATGTCATGGAGAATAACTGGAAGAAAGTCGAGGGAGCAACTGGAGATAGTTGGCTAAAGACTTCTAGGAGTCGTATCTACCGAGACTTTGGCATTGTTTTTTGGGGTTTTTCAATGTTTGGTTCAAGGGAAATTGTTCACATGATGTGTTTGTTAAAAGTTGTTCTTGTAATTTAAATTTTGTCAAGTTTTCTTTATAGATATTTTTTTATTATTACATTTTATTTTATTTTTTTGAAAGTTCAAATTAATGTAACAAGTTTAAGCTTTGGAAGCTTTAGCTTGAGAAAGAGTGTTAGAAAATAGAGATAGAATATATGACTAATAAGTCATTAGATTATTTAGTTAGACTATAATATTAAAGACAAGTCATAAGTTTAGATAGATCTATAAGTTATTGAGTTTTATTAGAACTCTACCTCATGTATAAGCTTTATATAAATAGAGGAGTAGAATTAAATCTCTTAATGTAATTCAATAGTCTTTTTTTATTTAATTATATTATTTATTTTCTCTCCAAACTCTTTTTAGCCTATCTCTACTTTTTCCCCAATACAAAATTTAATTATTTTCTTAACAATATTAATATAGGAAGATAATCAAGTTTACACGAGTTTTGCCTAAAGGTGTCAAAATGGGTTGGCCTAAAATTGGTATAATTTTGTTTAATTTGTGATTGGGATTGGCACAAAAAATGAGAAAAGTGGTCCAACCTATTAAGGGACTTGCTCAAAATAACCTAACCTAGTAAGAGCTTGGAACTAGTAAGTATTGAGCCATCAGACTATTGGGTTAATCTTGTAATATATAATAAATGATATATAATTAAAAATAGGAAAGGGTAAAAATTTGCTTACATTTTTTGCAAACATTTGATAAAGCAACTAATCTTTTATTTAGTTGCCATTATCCTACATCTGATTCACTCCTTTTCATCTCCCCCTTCCTCACACCCTTCCTCATTCACACCACCTTGTTAGATATCATTGTATTCAATTTCTTTTAAAGCACCAATGGAATCTACGAGGGTGTCAATCGGATCATTATCTTAAATCTTATTCACTTAACATGTCTCATCTTGATAAGCAACCTCTAATTGATGTGGTTTGTCATGGTTTTGTCTTGTTAACAACCTACCATTCCAATTTCTCCCTGACTCTTCTTAGATATAGTGAGTAATAAACTCATATAGCTTGTTAGGAAAATATGAATGAATCATACTTTGCATATCTTTTTGTGTGCTTTAGCTTGACAATCCTATAAGTGGTATGCAACCTTGTGCCTCAGTTGATGATAGAATCAAACTGTTCACAGGAAAATAGAAACATTTTCTTAATAGGTCTTATAGGGTACACTAATTAAATGACTTCTTTTAATATTCCATTGAAATCACCCTTATTGGAGTTGACCTCACCTGTACCCCTAACACATACTCCATAATTGAAAGTTTTTATTATCCTCATTCCATGATCATGTGTGAGATTTGTACCTATGGACAAAGTAGTAGGCCTTGTCTTGGCAATCCTCAAGGGACCCTATGCAAGGTCATGTAAGTAAGGGTTATCAACCATATTTCAAGCATTGTGAACCTATTGATTACAAATAATATTGTCAATTTATGCAGGTGAGGACATATTAAAAATGATCAAGACAAAGACACATGGACTGACATAATTATGAAACCATTTTGTGAATTGAGTTTCAATTCTTCTTTCAACTTAGGTGTTGGAAGCATTTGGAGTAAATGCATGCACTATTTCAATGAAAATACTCTATAATCCATGGTTAGGATTGATGAACTATAAATTTAGTTATAAATGTACCAAGCTACAACATAAGTATGTTAGTCATATGTGTTAGAGATATGGTTGGACTTCATCATGATTAAGCAAAACATGTAATGTGACAACTGAATGCTCCTTTCTATTTAGGAACCAAGTCACACATTTTCTAGATGGCAAACTAGTTGATTAAAAATCGACAGAGTAGGTTTACTTGGATGATCACCCTCCCAATACTTATGGTTGGTAATTCTTGTACTTCACTCTTAACATTGTGTCAAAGTAGTGTTGACAAAATTGAGTGATCTCTTCCATCAAGTATACTTCATATATACTTCCCTCAACCCAATCTTTATGAAACCATTATGCAAATTGAGTTTCAATTTTTCTCTCAACTTTGGTGTCAAATGCATTTGGAATAAAATGCATTATTTCAATGAAAATACTGTATAACCCTTATGGTTAATATCAATGAACTATTAATTTAGTTATAAATGTACCAAGCGACAACATAAATATGTTAGTTATATGTACTTGAGATATGGTTGGATTTCATCACAATTAAGCAAAATATGCACTATGGTGACTAAATGTTCCTTTCCATTTAGAAACCATGTCACACATTTTCTAGACGGCCAGCTAGGTTGATTAAAAATGGATAGAGTGTGTTTACTTAGATGATCACCCTCCCAATACTCATTGCGAGTAGTTCTTGTACTTCAACTCTCAATGTCAAATTAGTATTGACAAAATTGAGTAATCTTTTTTGTCAAGTATATTTCACATATACTTTCCTTAACCTGGGCTTTATTATCAACTTTCTTCTTCTATTTATTCAGGCACCTATAGGAAATATGATACAACATGGATGATAGATGTGAATACACTCCTTTCAAATGATGGCAATGACTAACGTTACGGAAGATAAGTTAAAAAATGAAATTACCTCTCCAATAGGTACATTTATAATATTGGATCGGACCCTGACTCAAGCCTCAAATGCTAAATGTATGGCAAACACTCCATGGCATCAAGGAGACTAAGAAGAAATATCCATTCTAACATGTATAATACGAGGGGAATGTTTCTTTCTATTTGTACAAATTCACTCTCCCACAATGTTGTTGAGCACAAATCCCTAAGGAATTTACTTAACTCAGTGATGGGCTTCCATATACGATCAGACAGGCTTTTGAGTGCTATTCCATTAAGATATAACAGTTATAGCTCTTCATGCCTAGCAATCTCCGAGCACTGATGTCAATGTGTCTATTAAGTTTGGATGCATAAGCATTACACATTTTCAATTGTTTGACTCATTCACAAATTGCCTTTTTTTTTTTATCAATGTTGAAAGTATAATGTGCCCTTGGTTTGTACACCTTACTATTGGTATACTCTTAAAGTTCTAAGTCTCTTAGCCTATAATATTCTTTCAAGTCCAACCTTGCCTTCACATTATCTTTTGACTTTCCTTTGATATCCATCACCGTATTAAAAATATTGTCGAACACATTTTTCTCAACATGCATGACATCTAACTTGTCCTAGAGCAGGTTTTTTTCCAATATGGTAAGTCCCATAATATACTCCATTTTGTCCAATTGTGCTCCTTACCATACCCATGCAATTTGATTGGCCATGTTTCTATCACCTTAGGAACATTATACACCCCATTATACACTTCCTCACTTGACAATCTAGGAGGGGTGGGGATACCTCAACCCTATTTTTGAAGAATGATTACTTAGTCCTCCGATCAACATGGTGACTATCCAATAAGCAATGATGGTAATCAAACCATGATTGCTTCCCTCCATGTTTTAAGGTGAATGCCTTTGTTTGCTCCATACAAAAAGAACATGCTAGTTTTCCAGCAGTGGACTAACCTAACAACATGCCATAAGCAGGGAAGTCATTTATTGTCCACATCAGAGCTACTCTCATCATAAAGTTTTGATTTTTTAAGACATCATATGTTAGGACACCATGATTCCACAACATATTCAACTCATCAATCAATGGTTGCAAATAGACGTCAATTCTACTTTTGAGATTGTGCAGATCCAATACGATTAAGGTTAGAAACATGTAAGAAGCATTCATACACATTTTAGATGGTAAATTATATAGTGTAATAATGAATGGCCATCATGAGTATAGTGTAGTGGATTGATTACATGGATTAAACCTATCACAGCATAAGGCAAGTCGAACATTTCTAAGTTCCATTGTAAATTCAGGGTAAGTTCTATCAATGTGCTTCCAAGCTTTTCCATTATACTGATGTTGCAATACACTTTCTTTTCTTTGATGGTCAAGATGCCATCGCATGTGTCCTACTTACTTCATAAAAGCATACAATCATTGAAGTCTATGTATTAATGGAAAAAAGTGCATTGTCCTAAAAGGAACTTCCTTATATCTTCCTCTTCCTTGTTATTGTTCCTTGAATCTTGGTTCACCACAAAATTTGCATATCCTCTCGTTAGTGTCATCTTTGTAATACAATATCTAACCATTAATGTAGAAGTCAATTTTCTTGTGCTCAAGTCCAAGTTTACTAACCAATTTCTTGGTCTCATAGAAGTTTTTTGAGACTAAGTTGATTAGTGGAGAACTTTCCTTCAACAATGCCATTGTTTCATCAAAACATATTTGTGGCAAATTATAGTATGAATTTATGTTGAACATTCTAACTACTACTGATAATTATGTGATTAGTATAGCTTGACCATAATGGAAGTTGTGTAGCATACAATATATCATAAAATTGTTATGCATCATTATTAGGAGGCTCTTCCATATCATTTCCAGTGAAAGTTTAGAAGTATGGACCACTAGTATCTATATCATTGTTTCTAATTGGTAATATTCATAACATGGTGTCCTTAGGCACATTACTAGAGCTACTAGCTTTAAAGTCATAACTTACATTTCTATAACGTTTTTCCTCCCTATGACATGTCAAAACCAATAATTCAATTTAAACCTACACATATGCATATTAACTTCATTGGCCTAAGATATCTCTTATTGTTACAGTTGACACATGGACATCTTAGTCGACCTTCACTTAGGAAAACTTGTTGCTAGCAAGCAAGTCAACAAAATCATCAAGCCCAGCCATCAACTCATTTATATATCCATCCTTCTTTGACAGTAGCCTATTATAAATCCACAAATGGTTTGCAAGAATATTTATATTTAACATTGTGCAAACAACCAACAAAAAGCTAAGCTCCCATAAGGAATGCCTATGCCAATGTAAACATTCAATTCCTTATGAACATTGGACCAAATATTAACTAACGTCACACTTAATGCAAGACCACTAAAACAAAAAATACTATGAACTTTTTAGCCTAGTCTTCCACCAACCAATCTGCATTTGTGTTTGCTAATGAAGGTGGAACATCATCACCATATTCTCATCCTTACATGTATGTTCTGTTGTGACATATGCCTTAACTTTTGAAGTTCATTAATTTCCTACGTAGTTGTATTTTTTGAAGCCCTAACTTTCATTATTTTAGTGCCTATAATTGTTAGGAGTTTTATGATGCTAATAAGTTGTAGGAGAGAAAAAGGAAGATTGATGGCATTTATAATGAGGCTTGGCATATACTATGTTGTTTATGATTACCCCACACCATGAGGTTCAGTTAGCCATTCTACATTTGCTTGGAATTTTGTAAGGGCCATGCTTCTAAGCTTTTGTAGCATCAAATCTTGGCATCGATAACATAAGAAATGTTTAGGTAATTAAAAGAATCTTGGAACACAATCTTGTGTTGTAGGCTTTAATTAACCAAATGAATCCTGTGATACTAATTCCAAGGGTCACTCACCCAATTTAAGGCTATAGAAACTTACAAGCGTTGCCTTTACAACATTCTATGTAAACATACAATATCTAGTTAAGGCATATGTCCCTCTAGAACACGCATATAAAATGAAAATGTTGTCATGATGACATTCATCACTGGAGTGTTATGACATTCAAATTGTCACTTATTAAAATTCACATAAAATAGCTTGATCATAGATAAGGTTATTTAAAAAAAAAAAAAGGATGTGTTCAACAAAATTAATTATATATGCATGTAAGCTTAACATCCCTTTTTTCTCAACATATAGCTAAACAAAAATCAATCAATCGTCAAACCTAGAGCCCATCCACATTCTTCAAGTTCTAAGAAAGCAATAAAAAATATTACGCATGAGATAAGATCTTTCACTCCCAACAAACTGTAATAAAACACCTTTGGTACATAGTATGGATTTCTACTTGTTGTGTTGTTCACATTTCAATCTCCAATAACATCAAGAATAAGTAATTATAATTACATATATAGTATGAGTTAGAATGTTTTTGTTTACCTAATCTAATTTATCACTAAAGTGCCTAACAATGTACATCAAATTGTTAAAATTATTTTTGAAAACAAATATCATTATAAATTATCAACAATATGTACAATATTGTACCTAATATCCTAATGAAATAAAATCCTATTTTTCCACTCTAAAATAAGCCCTGTCAATATATATTACAAGATAAATCATAAAAATATTGCAAAAATAAAATCAATACAAACCTACTTGGAATAAGCAATAAATAAAGTAAAAATTACTTCAAACTCCACACAAAACATAACAATCAATTCTAAAAATACATTTAGAAAATCTAATTTGCTATCTTAACTTTGTACCAAAAAAATTTGAAAATAATCAATAAAAATGAGTTTACCTTTAATGTTGAGCAAGAAAACTAGCAAAGATGGTTGGAAAATATGACACACATGGTAGTTGGATGGTTAAAAGGGAGGAAGGCAGAGGAATAGAGGAGAGGGAGAAGGAGAAAATGACAAAACTAGGCACCTGGACTACTGATATTTTTAGCTTTCCCACGATGTTTCCTGCGACAAACACTGTGGGAAAGAAAGTGAGATGATGCACTTTCCATGACATTCCCATGGTCTGTAGACGATAGGAAAGTCCAAATTCGGCTTTTTCATGACTTTAAACTATGGTTAAATTAAAAAAAAGTTCACATTTTATGATTACAAGACTTCCCATGGCTTTGAAACTACAGGAAATGCAACTAAAAATTCTCTATTTCTTGTAGTACAATATTCTCAGTGGCATCGAAAAATACATTTTCCCTTGGCGAATGAATTTTGGATGATAAGCGTCTATCAATAAGCCATGAAAATTCAGAGATGATCATTTATTCAAAGGATTGGCATAAAGCATAAAGTAAACAACAAAATAATTTGCGAGAAGATGGTTCATCATCTAGTAAAGGAGGCACAAAATAGAAACAATGATATATACATATATTGTAAAGATAGTTAGCAAAATATTTGTACCCATTTTATTTGTAAAAAATGAAATTTTTTTGAACTAGGTCTTGTAGTTTTTAACCTTATACTTAGGGGTTTTCCACATAAAAGGTTGGCGTGTCTTGACCTATTTTCTTACTATTTTAATATTACTCTTATTTAAAATTAATACTAATAATAAAAATTTATAATTCCATCAAAGTTACATTAAAATTTTTTGAAAAATTTCAATTTTTTATATCAAAGTTGCAACTTATAAATTTTTTAAAAACAATTACCAAGGATTGAAGCATAGTTCATAATTTAATACATAAATTGAAGCAATAATAGAAACAACATGAATGGTTCTCTAGCCGATAGGGAAAGTGAGTGGTGTAATGCAATTGTATGAAGATGCAAACCTTTTGAATAATAATATGAATGATCAATCGAATATTGAACAATGATGGCACAACTCATAGAAAATTGAAATTGTTTGAGTAAGATATTTTAATAAAAAAAATACAAATAACAATATAAGTTTGTAGATGATAATAATAAAAAAATATAATTACATTTAATAATAATAATAACAACAACAACAACAATAACAATAATAATAATTGATTTTAATTAATTAATAATTTAAAATTAATTTTTAAAACGTAACAGGTAGTTTAACTTGACTGGGACTAGTTGGTAAATGTCGATATAGACCGAGACTAGTATTGTAACAACCTAACTTGGTGAAAAAGTAACCAGACTTAAGACTAACCTGACGTACAGTTTTTGCATGTTGGACTAACCCTATAAAGTTAGATTAGCCTATTTTGACAAGTCTAGTTCTACTTTTTATGCCATTGTCGTGCCAGGTTATGATCCTTCCACCATCTCCTCCATTACCTCTCATACAAAAGTGGTAGTAAGAGTTCTGATGAACTTGGATTCAATGAATCTCTCCTTCTCCATTTGTTCAATATTCCATCAAAGTGGAATGGAATGGTCCACAATTATTGTAACACCCTACTAATCCATTTTATTTTTATTAAATAAGAGTACTTGTGCCAATTATTTACCTGAAATTATTTTTTTATACTGGTTAATTTTTTCATTTAAAACTAAAATACCATATTAACACTATCTATCAAGTTCTCTTGCATCCATATATATACCTAATTACTATTGATATCAAGTGTACTCTAGAATATAAACATAACTCTTAACTTGAACAAAAAATAAATCAAGTGAAACTACTTGCTTAGTGAAGAGCAGCTTATAGAATAATCTAAAGTCCATCTACCAACTAGAAATAGACTCTAATGATCTTAATGAGACCTCCTGCAACAATTGTCCAAGTATCTTCATAAATTAGCATTTTAGGAAGGCTGATTGGTAATTGGAGCAAAATCTAAAAAATCAAACAACCACACATAAATTTATATAGATTTAATGAATGTAACTCATACAAGTGAATTGTAACTTCAACATTAATTTTAATATATATTCCATTATTAATACTTGATACATTTAAAGTAACATGCATCAATAATACTAGGTTGTCTAAAATTCATACAAACATATTTTATATAAGAATAAATAATTTATTATTATTTGTGACTCATTTGATCTTCATAACATGTTCAAGGTATGTAAAGACGATGATGTAGATTTGTTCTTGAATTTTAATGGGACAAATGTAACTTACTAGTTAATATTTATGAATTGACCCCTAAATTTTCTTTCTTTGCTTGAGTTGTTTACAAGTGATTTGGGCAGATCCAACTTGTAGTCCAACCCAGAACCAATGAAGGGCATGACCTTAAACAGACGAAGAGGAAGACATAAGAGGTTGAGAGAGGCAGTGTTGTGGGTGATGAGGTTGAAGACGATGATGAAGAGGTTCGATTAAAGTGACAATGAGAAAATAGGACAAACATCTGAGAAAAGGAGAAAATAAAGATTGAAAAAGATCAAAGACTATTGGTCACAAAAAGAAGTGATGGCAGGCATTGTACAAAAACCAGTGGATTGCTACAAATCCTAACCATTATGTATGCTTTGTTGTTGGTGTTGATTAATTTACTGATATACTATTCTTGTGTGAGGTTCTTCTAAAAATCAAAGGATTCTAAATTTTCAATTGATAAAATTGTGGTGACATAAACAACATTGAAAATTAGAGTAGCTATGTGCTCTGATTTATGGCACATTGATTTACTAGAATTTGTGTAATTATTTTGGTTTAAAGTTTCATGTTGTGCAAGCTTGTATGCTCTAGATCTCTAGTGGTGCATTTTCATCAAGTAAGTTCGAAAAGTAGGAATCCATTTTGATTCCACTGAAATCAGTAATTTTATTCAAAATTAGGAATTTAATTGCAATTCAAGCTTCATGGAAAAAGTGATTTGTGGAAAGTGAAATTCGATTTAGTGCATTCAACCTTTGTGAAGAACATGTTAGCTTGAGTTTAGGATGTTTTTTTTCCCTTTACCCAAACCAGAAAAATTGAAATAATAGAAGTAAGGAAGAGGGCTTTTTTTATTTTATTTTGTTTTCAACAATTTTGCACTAAATTTTTTTAATCTTGCCACTTTTTCCCCTTTGCTTGATAGGGAACAATATATATAAATGATAGAAAAAAAACATATTGCGTCAATGATTCAGATGTTGTTGATTTCTAAATCAAGTCATGCTTGTTATATGCTTGATATAATGCCAAAAAGGAACTCAATTATTTTATACTTTGTGTTGTATGTGTTTTTTGGTACCATGAAATGGGCTGTCAAAAGCCCAGCAGGAGCCAAGTCCAGCAAAGAAGCCCAGCTCGCCATACCGCAAGGTCACTAAGCAGAAGCACTAGCTCACTAAATCATAAACCTAGGATGCATGATAAGGCCTAAGGCAGTGGCCCCCAGCTCGCTAGAAACGAGCCAATGACTCGAGCTCGCTAACTGTTCGAGCTTGATATCATTGTGAAAGAGTTGGGTGTAGCCAAGAAGGGAAATTTCAAAAATTTTTCTTCGGAAGCCCTTTCAATGGCCGAATCCAACTCCCCCAGAAAACCCTTGTGTAGAGGTTTCAATCAAAGAAACACAAGAGAGGATTAAACCTACCTTTAATCCAGCTCCTTGCACAGCGGAAGACTTTGA
>JANHAO010018240.1:0-13678 GCA_026873985.1 Saraca asoca
TCTAAAATTTTCATAAACAAAACAACAACACTACTTTAAACAAAATAACAGAAATAACTAATAACACAAATTGATTTATAAAAATCACTCTCAAACTTCAACAATTTAAGTCTAGAAATTATTAAGATAACTATATTTTCATAGAGTTATCAAATATCCTTTAGGATGGTGTCACAATCATAGCCATCTATGCATCTTGGGAGTGGGGTTGAAAATCCCCTTCTATACAGCATGTCATCATATATGCAATATCTAGTTGCTCGAGCACATAATCAATGTGCTTCTATCTTATCTTCTGGCAATTTGCCATCTTGTAAGTAGTCCAAGATTAGACCCATCCACAAGTCCCATGCCATGACAATTGTCATTATGGCATTTTTCTATTCCATGCTTGGTGATGGGAGGAACTCTACTAGGATAGCCCCTAAGAAATCTGCATCTCTGGTCATGGTCAAGCGGGCTAATGCATCCATATGTGTGTTTTGAGCTCGAGGAATCTGGTTGATCTCATATTGTTAGAGAGAACTAAGTAGTTCCTAAACTTTTTGAAGGTAAATGGCCATTTTCATCCCCATTGTCTGGTATTCACCCTGTACATGACAGACTATGAGTTGGTAATCACTATATATCTTTAGGTTTTCAACTCACATCTCCTTTGCCAAATGGAGCCCTACCAATAATGCTTCATATTTCACCTCATTATTTGTGGCTTGAAAACCAAATCTTAGTGCGTAGAGGATTTTGTGTCCCTCTGGGCTGATCAAAAGCACTCCTGCTCGAGCCTTTTACTCATTTGGTGACCCATTGACATATAATTCCCAATATAGGGCCTCTGAGGCCTCTATTTCCTATTTTGCAAGCCCTGTGAACTCTGCAATAAAATTTGCTAAGGCTTGCCCCTTGATTGCTGGCCTGGGCTTGTATTCAATGTCAAATTGGGCCAGCTTGATCGCCCACTTGAGCAAATGACCTAAGATATCTATTTTTTGCAAGATCTACCTAAGTGGGAACTGTGTGAGCACTTCTATGGTATGTGCCTAGAAGTAAGGTTACAGCTTCCTTGATGCTACCATGAGGTAGTAGGAGAGCTTTTCCATTAGTGAGTACCTTGTTTCAATGTCTAGCAACCTCTTGCTTACATAAGAGACCAGGAGCTGGGCTCTACCTTCTTCTCGTACCAAAGCTACATTGAGAGAATGTTAGGAAACCCCCAGGTAAACAACAAGCTTTTCACCTTCCCTTGGTTTGGATAAAAGTGGAGCTCCGCCTATGTATTACTTTAGTTATTGGAAAGGGACCTCACACTATTCAGTCCACTCAAACTATTTCATCTTCTTCAACATGTCAAAGAATGGGATGCATTTATCTATCGCTTTGGAAAAAAATCTGCTAAGTGCTGTGACCTAGCCATTGAGTCTTTATACATTGTTGATCCCGATAGGGGATCTCATATCAACTAGTGTGTTAATTTTCTCTAGATTCACTTCAATTTCCTTGTTATTGACTATGAATCCACAGAATTTTCCTGAAGCCACCCCGAACACACACTTGTGTGGATTCAGCTTCATTTTGTACTTTTTCAAAATTTGGAACATCTCCCTTAGATTGTAGACATGGTTTGCGACCTATTCAGACTTTACCAACATGTTATCCACATAATCCTCCATTGTCTTCCTGATTTGTTCCTTAAACATCATATTCACTAACTGTTGGTAGTTTACTCCCACATTCTTCAGTCCAAAGGGCATTACCTTATAACAATATAGTTTGTGGTCAATGATAAATGAGGTGTGTTCCTCATCTTATGGGTTCATGGGATTTCATTACCCCAAGTAAGTGTCCATGAAGCTAAGAAACGGGTGACCAGCAATTGCATCCATAAGCTGATTAATTCTTAACAAGGGAAGCTATCCTTTGGACATGCCTTATTGAGGTCCATAAAACCAAGGCAAGTTTTCCATTTCCAATTCTTCTTTTTTACAAGCACAGGATTGGCCACCCAAGTTAGGTAGTAGGCTTCTCGAAAGAACTTATTAGCTAAAAGCTTATCCACTTCTTCCTTGAGAGCAATATCACTCAGCAGTCATTGGCTTCTCTTTTAGCTAACTAGCTTGTGATAAGGGTCGATGTTGAACTTATGTGACATGATTTTAGGATCAATTCCCACCATATCCCCATGGTTCCAAGTGAAAACATCCAGGTTTGCTTTAAAGAATTTAGTTAGCTGTGTTTTTACATCCGAGGACAAGTTTTTTCCTAGCTTCAGGCATCTCTCAGCATCTACCTCACTATCTTGTACATCTTCAAGCTCCACCATTAGACCAATTTTTTATTTGCATCCACCTTATGTGGTTTGAGGTCATGGCTAGCCCTTGTTGTGTTCATAGCCTGTGATTCTCTATCAAAAATCACATTAACCTTTTTTCCTCTCACCCCCAGCTTGACTGCATCCTCATAGCAGCATTAGGCTATGTGTTGCTCACCTCACACACATTTAATTCCATTAGGGCTCAAGAACCTAACGGTAAGTGTCCTGGTTGATGTGATCATGTCTAGGTCATTCATCATAAGTTACCCCAGTACCACATTGTATGCTGAAGGATACTCGATAATCAAAAAATCTACTAATATGGTGGCTTGATGACCTAAACCCCTAAGAGTGATGGGAAACCTGATCTGCCCTACCGGTACTATTGCATCTCCTCTAAAGCCATAAATGGGCTCTGAGGAAGGTTTTAGTTGACCTACACTCAAACCCATCTACTTAAAACATCCCTTATACATGATGTTCACTGAGCTACTTATGTCGATCATAATTCTTCATACCTCATTATTCCCAATTCTAGCTCAGATAACCAGTGTGTCGTTATGGGGAGAATGTACCCCTTGTGCATCTTCATTTGTAAAGATGATGTTATCTGAAGTCATTCTTACTTTCTTGGAGGACTCTCAAATTCATTATTTCCTATAAACAAGATGTGATTTGCTTCTCACATGTAGCATTCATGTGACCTATTTGAAGTATCTACAATGTGAGGCCCATCATGAATGGTAAATATAGTTCTTACCAAGGATGCCTCCTCTTGCTCTAGAGTTTGTTGGCACTGTTGTCATGCTAGTCACTGGTGCTGCTAAGGTTGCTATTTTGTAGGTCGCACCATATAATCTTTTAAATGACCTCTATTGATTAGGTCCGCAATTGTATCCTTGAGTGCCCTACATTCCAAAGTGTTGTGCCTGATTTCATCATGATAAGCACAATACTTATTCTTGTTTCTGAATTGGTTAGGAGTCCCTATGGGGTTGGGCTTCCCAAAATCCTCCCTATCCTTTTCTGTTGCAAAGATCCTTTCCTGAGTATCTAATAAGATACTATAGCTATCATGGTGACTTTTATGTTGAGATCGCTTGTTCTCAGCCTTCTTTATGACATGATTTTTGAGGTCATCATCTTAACCCTTCTTGCAGTTCTTGGTATTGTTCCTATTTAAGCCTTTAGCTCGATGTGAACCCCTACGTCACTAATGATCTCCTTTATTCTCCTTGTAAGCTTGATGGACCTCCGACCTTGGCCATGAGTTGGTAGAGCAAGTTGAATGGGTGTGCCAAAGTACTTCTTTAGTTAGTCTCTCTTCCTAAGCTCCTTCTTATGTTCATTGGAGAGCTTCCTCTGTGCAGCGCCCTCATTCTACTCTTGTGAGCATTGGGCTTGTGCTTGAGTCAGTGCCCTAACCATTTTAGCTAACTCTCCTAATATTTTTTCCAATGCCTCATGACACTAGTGTCATGCTTGTATTCCATCAACAATATCAGGTTGGTGTGAGGTTGCTGGGGGCATGTTGGTGGCAACACCTGTGGTGGAGACGATGGAAGTGTCTGTCATGAGAAAGACTGGATCCCTCTATTGTTCCATATAACCATTAGGTTGGTCAACTATAGCATCTGAACTCCTAGCAATTCTTCCTCTAGCCATCAAAAAAAGTCAAGGGGAATATAGTTTAGGGCCCTCCTTCTAACCCCAAAATGTTGATAGTCAAATTTGGTCAACCTAAGTTTAGAATCCCAAACTGTAAATTGAATATGAAAAGAGAAAGAGAGAGAGAAAGAATAGGAAGACACTGGAAGTTTTTAATGTGGTTTGGCAAAAGTCAACTTAACCCCTAAGTCCATGGCTTTTATTACTCTTTGCTAAGTATTTTTGTGTCTGATGATTGATTGTGCCATGTACAATGATTTTGTCCCCTTTTATAATGATTAGGGGGTTACAATTTGAATGTAAATATATAACGATAAGTATCAAGATGATTAGGATTACATAATAGATAAGGGTTGATGGCTATAACAGACCCCCATTTAAGTAGGAAACTGAACAGATTTCCTTGGACTGTTGGTTGCGGATGCATGTTCTGATATGCGAGCTGAGCCTTGTTCTCAATAGCCTAAGGTGGCTATTTTGATCTGTGTTGACCAGTGACCTTAGCTCATATTTAGTGACCTAATGTCTTGGCCCCACAACCTTAATCCTAGGTGAGATGGGCCCTTATTAGCTGAGTCCGTCCATTAGGCTTTTACTAGCCCATTTATGCGATTCCAAAAATACCCACAACAGCTTGTTTCTAGAATTCCTTAGACATCAAATTCAATTTTGAAGATAGGGGTTCTGAGAAAAACTCAAGAGAATGTATAATTTAAATCATTATGTTTAAAGTTCATTTGAATTACACAATGCTTTATGAATTATTTTATAAACAACATGATCTAGGTTTAGGAAAAATTTTAAAATTTTGCTACACATACTTAATGCTTTTGATCTATTTTTCCTAATAGTAGCTGCTTGGATGTAGGATTTGGATTATGCTAGGCAACAACTCACATATTATGAATCCGGTATTCATCAAAAGGATATGTTTATAAATGATTTCATAAGTAGGATCAAGGTTTCTCTACTTCTCTTCTTTTTCTTTCTTTTTTTAAGATTTTATGTAAATTATGTTAGAGGGAGAAAAAAGATAAGATGTTTCATGAATGACTTCTTCGTTGGTTGTAGTTATTTTTATTCATTCATAATTGGCTCCAAAGGCCTATATTATAATCATCAGACAATTTGGAATTTTATTATATTTACATTATAAGGAAATAAGTACGAATTCTATGGATAGAATTTCTTTACAAACATGAAATTTATAAGGGCAATCTCCAATCTAGTCCACAGATTAAGTAAGATGCAATATCCACTTCTACTTGCAAGGCTAACTATGTATAGGACCTTCTTATTTGGGGGTGAACTTAGTTGCTTGCAAATTCTTCATAACTTGTTTGCTTGCCAGAAGGACTTGATCTCCTTCTTGGAAGACTTTAGGCATTACAATTTTGCTGTAAGCTTTTGAAATCCACTTTATGTACACTGTATAAACTTTTTACCCTCTTCCTTTTCTTTTCTTAGTGGCTTCTACCTGAGCATAATCTTGCATTGATAGAACTTCTTCCAAAGTTATTTGTGGACTACAAACAACTAGTTTAGTGGGTGTTATCAATAGAATCTGGTACTACGCAGTGAGCTGGCAAAAGCCCAGGAAAGTTAAACTTGACCAAATGACGAGTTTGCCAGATCACATTATAGAAGCCCTCAGTCGTACAAGACCTAAGCACCTTGGCCAAACGAGCTCGAATTTGGGAACTAGCGGCATCCTCGTCATGCAAGCTCAAACCCATGTTGATGCAACCTCATTTAGCCAGAAGCTCACTGAAGTCAAGCATAAAGCCAACAAACAATTTACGCCGCCATTTTGCAAATATAGCCATCGGGTCCCACTAGTAGAAAGCAACTTGTAGAAGCCAGTCTCTTGTACCTTAGATAGTTTTGTACATTTAATATTTGATGTAATAGATACATAGTGAACTTAGTTCCATTTGTACCCCTCCATGCTTCTATAAATAGGGGCTAATTGTAGATGGGATATAGAGAGCAGATATGAGAGACTACCAAAAACTCTGTAAACATTCCTTCAAAACAATAAAGATATCTTTGTGGATGTAGGGTCTACTGTCATCTGAATTTAGCCGAACCACATTAAACCTAATGTAATTTTCCCCTTTTCCCTTTTTCTTCTTGCCATTCAACACTCTTTTGTCGCCCCGACGACTGGAGAACAGCTTGGGTCCTCAAAGAACTCTCTCCATTGGTCGGATTTGGATTGAACCAAAATCCACCATCAACATTTTGGCACATCCGATAGGACCCTTCTGTTCTCTATTCATCTCGCCAATTGATTTTGTTCAAATCAGAATGGCGAGAGGAAAGGCCGTTAAGAAGTCAGTTATTATCGTCAACCGACTAGAAGGTCACACTGCAAGCTCCTCTACTATCAGAACCGCCAACAGTCTGGCCTCCTTAGTTTGCTATCAACCTGGCATCAACATCAATAGGACCAATGAAGCCCATGCATGGCGCCAGTGCCAAGAAGCATTTGAAGGCTTAATAAAGAGGATGGCTAAAGCATTTCAAATGCTGGCTTAGGCACATGCTCAAAGTGCACAAAGACAAACTAAAATCATCACACCCAGAATCATCTCCCAGCAGTAGCAAGCTGGGACTTCAAATAGAGCCAGTCGTGAGCAAGTCTCAGGCTGCTCCCCCCACGATGAAGAGGACATGATAAGCCGCCAAGATTCCAACCAAAATTCTGAAGGATTGCTATTGATGGTGGAAGAATTATTCCAAAGGGTGAAACAATGAGAGGCACACCCCCGAGCTCAAGGTGACCAGGTCACACAAAGAAATGAACTCCCTTCTCTAAGAAGTTCAAAATGGAGCCTCTGCCCCAGAAACCTAAAATTCCCACCTTTCCACTCTATAATAGGGATAGCATCCATGTAATCACTTGGATATGTTCAATGATCAGATGGATCTCTGAACAGGTAATCACCTGATCAAGTGCCGTGTCTTTCCCATCACCCTGGGAGATGCCCCCTAAGCTTGTTCAAGAACCTCCCAGCCTGCAGTATCAACAACTGGGAAGAATGTCAACAGAAATTTCTTGACCACTACAGGGCGTTGAAGAGGCAGCTCGCCCCCTTGCCACCTCGCCATGATCTTCACAAGCGTGAGTCTTTAAAAGATTACATTGCTCTGTTCAGGAGCGAGATCGACAATATGGAAAGCCTATCCGATGAGAGCATTTTGATGATGATATCTACTGGACTTCACAAAGATGGCAAGTTATATAAAAGCATGTACAAGTCCCCAGTAGCTGACCTGGGAGAATTCTATGATCGGGCTACCAAGCAAATCAGGTGCAAGGAGACATTTAGTACAAAGAAGCTTGAATTGGACAACCTAGGTCAAAATAAAAGGAAGAATGGTCGTGAGGATGCGAAAAGCGACTCCAGCTCCTAGCTCGTAAAGAAGGCCAAGGTCAAGTGACCTCAGCAAATGACCCTTCACAAGTACTACAGTGTCTTGTCAGACACTCCTGATCGAATTTATGCAATAGAAAGGAGTAAAGAAGACTTCGAGACTCCTACTCCATTACGAGTACCCCATGAAGGCAGAAGCACGAACAAATTTTGTGCATATCACAATGAAGTGGGACACAACATTTCAGATTACCGAGCTCTTAGAGATACCATTGAGGATCTGATTAAAAGAGGACATTTAAAAGAATACATGCTATGACCTATGACGCAACCGCCTTCCTGACCCAGTGGGATCCTAAACAAAAGCAACCAGCTGTAGTAAGAACCATTTATTGAGTTTGCAGTCCAATAGGCAGAAGCGACCTAGATTTTGGGTAGATTAGCCCGTGTAGATTATCCTAAAATTCTAAAAAATGTTTAATTTGAAATGTATACTTTACAAACTGAGCCTTGAAATTATGATGAAGCTTCACAATTAGTGATTGAATCTCACAGCTTTCTTGCGATCAAAATTTGTAGCTCTCCTATGATCAAATCTCGTAGCTCTCATGCGATCTAAAAGCTCGAGCATGTGAGTCACGAGCAACTTTCTTAGCCACCATGTGTTGCAATCTTATCATACATGCAAGTAACTTTCTTAGCCACTACATGTGTGCAATTAAAAGCTCGCATGTACTAGCAACTTTCTTATCCACTATGCATGTGCAGTGACCTTACTGCACATACGAGCAACTTTCTTAGCCACTATATGCATGCGACTTGAATTTCGCAGTTATCATGTGACCTAAATTTTATAGCTATCATGCGAACTAAATTTCACAGATCTCGTGCAACTGTGTGCTTTAATGTCATTTGACCTATTCACATATTACTTACTTACATTCAAATCAAATTTATTGATTGATCAAAAGTATTGCTGATTAGTTATTTGATTATTTTTATATAGAATTAACATTTGTTGTTTGAGAATTACAAGACAAAGTAGTTAAACATTAAAGGGAAAAAAGAAGATTTTATTCAATAAAAAGCATCAACGAGGTATATACACATCATTAAGGGTCAAAATACAACTCAAGAAAAGCTACTCAGAAAAAGCTATAGCTGATTCTTTTGGAAGAAGGATTGGCACGCAAGAGGAAAGCTCCCAATCAGAAGGCAAGCCATTGAAGGATAAACCTCTGCTGATTAGAAACTTGCTGACCCAGCTAAGCCCTTAGTTTTCTTCCTCTAGCCTTGATTCCTAGAGGTGGGAAAGTTTGAGAAAGCCCACTGGAGTAGTAGAAAAGGAAAAACCTCACAAACGTGAGGACATAATTTGGGATCCATATGAGATCCCTGCACATTATACTAAAAGTGTGGACTTTGAAGCTCCTTATACAGCAGACCATACACTCCTCACTCAAAAGGCAGAATATCAGGATATTAAGGGGTTTATCTGGAATCTCCATTCAGATAATTTTTTGAGGAAAAGAAGAGGTTTCCCGATGCTTTAAATAGGCTCGGCCTGAAGGAGCTGAAGGATCCAAAAAGGAACTCCCAACCACTCTCATTCAATGGCTTGGAAGAAAATGAGGTGAGTGCACTAATAACCATAGGATGCATTTAGCCTGGAGAAATGAAACGGATAGGTGATTTGAAAGGTTTTGACTGTATGATCGCCTATGACCAACATTAGAAATATCTTCCAGACTTGGAAGTGGAATGAGCTAAATAAGGGCCCAACCATAAAAGCTTATCCATGAAGCCTTCTGAGTCTCATAGAACTCGAATTCACCAGAAATACACCTCGCAAAGGGGAGCAAGTGCACAAGGTGAAAGCCAAACCTACGATATGTCATTACTACACGTGCTTTTACTAGTAGAAGTCTAACTCCCAGTCCACAAAGCAAACTAAGAGTTAAAGGCTAATGTTATCAATAGAATCTAGTACTGCACAGTGAGCTGGCAAAAGCCCAGGAAAAGCTGAACTTAACCAAATGATGAGTTCACTAGATCATTGTGTAGAAGCCCTCAACTCGTATAAGATCTAAGCTCACTAGCCAAACGAGCTCGAAGTCGGGAACTAGCAGCATCCCTAGTGTGTAGGCTCAAACTCATGTTGATGCAGCCTTATTTAGGCAGAAGCTCACTAAAGTCAAGTATAAAGCCAACAAACAACTTGCACCTCCATTCTACAAATACGGCCATTAGGTCCCACTTGTAGAAAGTAGCCTATAGAAGCTTGTCTTTAGTACCCTAAGCAATCTTGTACATTTAATATTTGATATAACAGATACACAGTGAACTTAGTTCCATTTGTACCCCTCCATGCTTCTATCAATAGGGGCTAGAGTTATTATGGATGGGATATAGAGAGCAGATATGAGAGACTAGCGAAAACTCTGTAAACATTCCTTCAATACAATAAAGATATCTCCGTGGATGTAGGGTCTATTGCCATCTGGATTTGGCCAAACCACATTAAACCCCATGTAATTTTCCCCCCTTTCCCTTTTTGCTCCTGCCATTCGACACTCTTTCATCACCTCGATGACCAAAAAATGGCTCAGGTCCTCAAAGAACTCTCTCCATTGATTGGATTCGGATTGAACCAAAATCCACCGTTAACAATGGGCATAACAGCTCTTAAACCATAAATAAGCGAAAAAGGGGTTGCTTGGATGGGTTCTCTCTTTGAAGTTCAATAGCCCAAAAAGGTGAGTGGAAGATGATCCACACATTCTTGATGTGTTTCATGCACCATCCTTGTTAGAATTCTAAGAAGGGTTTTGTTCATGGCTTTCACCTGACCCTTGGGATAATAGGGGCTTGATTTGTCATAAGTGATCTTGTACTTTTTCATAAGCCCTTTTACTACCTTGTTTACAAAAGGTGTCCCATTATTTGATATTATCCACTTCAATATTCCAGATCTCTATACGATGTTTTCCTTATTAAAATAAACAACTGCTTCGATGTTAGCTATTTTAAGGGTAATGGCTTCTATCCATTTTGTGAAGAGTTCAGTTAGGAGCTAGGTTTGATATGACCAATTAAGTCAAATGCCTAAGTGTGGAAGAGCCAGCAAGTGGATAATGCATGAAGCTCTGTGTGCCAAGAGTATGACTTCTTATAGAGAGATTTTGTGAACTCCCTCAAGTAAAGGTTATGATCAGCCTGAAATACTCCTAAGTCATTAATAAATTAATGAATGTGTTCTTTTGCTTTGCACTACCATTTCTATTGAACTTTCAAAAGGGAAGAGGTTGATAATTTACTAGACAAGGCTTAACAAGCAACATATAAGGAAATGCAGGTCTAAAGTTGATGTCTACCATCACCGTTCTTTTGGCTTAGTCAAATAGCCAAAGGACCTCTTGCATGATTATAGGCCTTTATGTGAGGTCTCTTCATCATGTTTAGTGGTTAATTGTGACTGCAATCTTTTTTGCTCACCTCTAATTGAGGATCTCTTATTTCTACAAATACTCTTGGACTTAATGGTGGTGTTTTTGTATGCTTATTCTGCATCTAGGGTGTTGTAATGACTAGCCAATGGCTGAAGGTTTGAGTGTCACTTCTTTGGGACATGCCACTTAAGAACCAAGTTGCTTTTTTAGGGGCTTACCCTATCTGTTGTTGATTTCTTATTAGGTCCTCAAGCAAAGTCATTGGCATAATCATCATAAACCTAGTTGATACAGGTGGTTGGCTAGGATTTGGAATAGCAAAGGTCCTTCCTCCATTCATCTCCTATCAAGGCCCAAAGCCAACAACACCTATACTTCCATTATGCACCTCCACTACATTCCCTAATTAGAATAAATTTGTAGGGTCCATTTCAGTCAATACCTATGTAAACCTACTTACTTTGGTGATGTGATAGTATATTCTAGGGTGAAATGCCAAGGCATCTCCTATGTGAATGTCCTAAACTTCATAAAAAGGGCAATGGGATTACCATCACTTCCCCAATGGCTAGGTTGAGCCAACTCTTTGTTTGATGCCATTTCCACATATATATCTCTTTAGTGTAGTCATCAAAATGTAAAGGGGTCCTTAGAGTTTAAAGATATAAGAATGAAAAAAGTGGAGTCTTTGTTGAAGATGGTAGACTAAGTTGAAGAGCAAGCACTTCAAAAGAGAGATAGAGAGTAGAGCAAATGGAATAGGAAGGAAGGGTCTCTTCATGAGAGAGAGTGGGTGTGTCAAAATGATAAGGCTTAAGTGGTGATAGAAGGAGGTCTTGTTTCTAGGTTAAATGTGAAAGCTTCATGTTGTTTAAGGTTAAGGATGATGTTTTAGATTCAAGTGGATGGTTTTGGATTGAAGATGAGGGTATAAGGTTCACATGGTTTGGCTACTTCTAAATTTGTACATGAAGGTATGAATTTCATATGGTAGTCACTTACAATTTTCTATAGATCATTTGGGAGATAGAAATTTGTTTTTATAGTATTTAGGAACTTAATGGTGATTCAATGAGATGACTAGCACTTCTTTATGGGAGATGATGGAGGATATATGGAGGAAGTTTAGGGCTTGATAAAGGCTAATAGGAAATGTTTATGGGATTCTAGAAGGTCAATGAGTAGACCTAAGGCCAAATTAATGGAATGGTGTAATAACTAGGTTCATTAATCTCTAAGGTGTGGGGCACCTAAGTTAGCTAAGTATGTAGGCCTCCTAAGGTTCATTAAGTAGGTAATAAGGTCCCTAGGGTTCATTAGATAAGTAATGGGATTCCTTAGATTTTTAGGCTAAGAAAGAGGGGTGTGTTCCCTTACTCAGTTTCTTCTAGTGGATTTGTGGGTGAAGTGTTAAGCATAACATATGCTCACTCTCTCATGCTTTGCAGATGTAACCTTACTCATATCCTACCATGTTATATTCAAAAAAGATTCTATCTTAGGTTGTGGGGAAGATTACGTTACCGTCCCCTACGAACATGTCAATCATTACTCATGACTGAGAGACCGCAATGGCAATGATGCCTTAGGGGTTCTTATTCATGTTTAGGTGACCCACAGTTAGCAAATAGTCATGCTGGCATTTTGGGCCATATACATGTAGAGTTTGTTGCTTAGGGCAGTCTTGCCCCAAAAGCTAGTAAGGCCACGGGGTGGTTCTGCCCCCAAGGCTAGATAGAGACGTAAGGTGATTCTACATCTAAAGCTTATAAGGAAATGGGCTCTTGGGCTTGAAGTGGAAGAAAAGTTAGATGATTAGGGTATTGGCCACAAAGTGGGAGAGGAGTTAGATGATAGGGTCTTGGGCTCAAAACGGGAGAGGAATAGGGTCTTGCTCCCCATAATGCAAAATGGTAGAGAAGTTTAGGGGGAGCTAGCTCCCATCCCTAAAGTGTGGAGTGGCAAGGAAATTGAAGATGTAGGGTGCTACCCTCAAAATGTGAAATGGTTGACTTTGGATCTTCATTCCTAGAACCTATGGGTTTGATGTAGGAATACCATGATAATAATAATAATAATAATAATGAGATTAATAGAAAACATTAGAAATTAAACAAGACTTGACCATAAATTCCCTCAAGCTGACTCACTATTTTAAATAATGATAGTAGGAATTTAATTTGTCTGGTTTCTCTATCCACTTTATAAATACCTAATTAGGATTGACTATCATATTACTTTATAGAGGGGGAGCATCATGTTGGTTTGGATTCTAGTTAGATTTAAGCAGAAGTCTTGAATCTTCTTTGGAATTTAAAAGAAAATTATCATAGTTGATTTTAATGAATGTAATTACCTTAACTAATAAGCATGAAAGAGTAATTCGAATTGCAAGAATAAGTTATCAAATGAAATATGTGCAAATGAAAAATTAGTGCAGTAAAATAAAGAATACAATAGAATTTTTAAAGTGGATCCACTTCAATCAAAACAGCGATTGATGTGTATGTCTACGTGACCGAATCCTTAACCAAATTGTCCTAATTTTATTACAAATTACACAAGAATTCACCAGGCTCTTGAGAACCAGTTTAGATACAAAAATTCTCTACACCTTATAAAACTATGAACAACCTCAAATTTGAAAAGATGCAAAGGGAAGATTAACCTCTCCCTTTGTATCTCAATTTTCTAAACCCTAGAAATCAAAAACAAAAACAAGATCTTAAGATAGAAAATACATACTTGAATTGAGATGTGGCTATCAATTATCTAATATGTGATCTCCTTCAATTTGATCCAAGAATGATTTGATTTGATGAAAACAGATAAGGTAGATATAGATTTGCTTTTGGCTTTGTATTCTCTCAATT